>CABHPR010123516.1:0-12671 GCA_902168415.1 Peromyscus melanophrys
AAACGCACAGGAAGTAACTCCCTTTTTTCGGAGAGGTCTCTTGGCGGGAGAGGCTAGCTGGCGGAAAAGCGGGTAAGACTCTTAGCTCTGACCTCTTTGGCTTTCATCTTTACATTGGCTCTGTGTCTCTTATTTAATAAGGCAGTTGGTTACATCTACAAAACCCTGTCTCAAAAAACCAAAAAAAAAAAAAAAAAAGTAACCCTGATTATACCACATCAAATCAAGAAACCACTCGGTCAGTTTCTTCTACATCCTTCCCCAATTTTCCTACATTTTTATTAAGATAATTACTTAAAAATCCATACATTCTAACATAAGCCAAGTGATACCCTGGGCTGATGTCAACCGTGGCCACACTGGCCCACTGTGTTCATTTCTCTTGCTCCCCCAAGTGCACTGGGTGACAGCCATTGTGTGCCCGCAGCATAGAAGAGAAAAACTTCTGTGAGGAAGTTCCGAGATTCCTGACAGGCACAAGGCCGCCACCCAGCTACAGGTGGCAAAGACCGAGTCAGTCCATAGCTGTGTTCAGGGTCTTTCTCGGGGGGACAAGGCTGTAGGAAACGGCAAAGACGGAGGTCACAGGTCGGCCCCCGATTAAGTGAGGTCACCATTTCTCTTTCTGTCCCCGGCGCCCAGCTGGCACACACTCGGTGCCCAATGCCATTGAACAATGAATAAACAAAGAAAGATGCCTGGACAGATGAGTCACAGGCAGCTGGAGGGATCAGCCTATGACCAGGGTCATAGCTTACCCAGTGGCTGAGAAAACCCCTCCCCCACTGTGGGAAGCTAATTAGCTCTTGAGGAATCTGACCTTGCCCTCCCTCCTTAACTCACCCTAATTAGCCCTGGGCCTGACAGGCTGATGGGTCTCCAGGGACAGTCTTTCTAGGCATCTTGCCAGCCTGGCTCAGAGTTCGTGGACTCTGAGAGATGCAAGTGCCTTGATAGAGGAGATAGCTAGTTCACCACTATCCCATTTTATAGATGGGGAAACTGAGATCCAGAGAGTATCCCAGGGCAAAGCTCCCACTCCCCTATGCTGGAGTCAGCAGAGAGGTCCATGGAGGCCAAGTACAATCCGTGCCTCCTGGCTTTCTGGCTCCATCCTTCTGTCCATCTGCTACACCTGTAGCTTCCCCTCATGCCACATTGACGGCACTGAGCCTACCCCAACTGTGGTATTCCTCTTCTGCCCCAGTTACCCACTCTGTAAAGCATGAAGTGTTTAGCCGGACCAGTCTCCTGGGACAGCCAAAGACGAGGTTTCCACACATGGGAAAGTCTGGGATGTTTGGACCATACAGTGTCTGCCTCCTCTGCTCTGCTTGGAAGCAGGTCCCCTGGCTCAAAGCCAAGTTCTTTGGCTGGGCTATCCCTATGTTCTTGGCAAGCTCCTCCCAGAGCCATAGGCTCCTTAGCTGAGAAAGATCTGGGGGCCACCCTGAGATCCCAAGTACAAGGGGTCTGTCATCATCAAATCCAGGGCAAAGGGCAAAGAAGGCTCATGCTACCCCAGGAACAGCTGGCCACTGTGACCCCACTCGGCTCATGGGGACAGACATTTATTTGATCTTTTTCCAGCAGAGCACATTCATGGCATAGATCAGGATCCTGAAGGACACACATCAGGGGACTCTGGGATTATGGAGAAGCACCACAGAGTCTCAGCATCTCAGAGTTGGCTGTCACAGCACAATTATCCACCCAACCCTTGCATCCCTAAAGCCACACCCTTGTGTGTGCAAAACTTGTTTACACACCAGCTAGCATGGGCTCATGACTCCATGGTGTGCCTCCCACTAGTACAGGCCTCTCAGCCATAAATTCCTTCAATGGCTTCCACATCTTGGTGTGTTTCTGCCCACCCCCACCCCCACCCCAGTGAACAGCTTTACGTTGCGGCCTGACCATCCCGCAGAGATTCACAGGTGCAAACCCATCCCGTATGACCCAGGATACAGAGCCTACCAACGTTGCTCATGACACACTTGCAGCAGCTGCAGCTAACACTGATTAGGCACACACTACACACGCTTTACAAGGATTGTTGGATCCTTGCGGCAACCCTATTCCGGCACAAACTGCTATTGTGTGCTTTGTGTTGACGAGGAAAACCCTAGAGCAGAACAGTAAGGTGAGCCGTCCAGCATCACAGAGCTACCTCTATACCTGTCACTGCAGAGCCTCAGGATCCTGCCTGGCAGAATCCCACAGGGTAAGGCAGATAGAAAGTGATGTGGTGTTTGAACATCCAGGCCACGCCATGTCCCTGAACACTGCCACTCACTCCTTCCTTTCCTGCTTTAGAACCCGTCCTGTACCCACCCCCCACAACCCCTCACATCCACCCAGTACTCCCCAACCCCCTGACTTCCAATGTCAGTGTGGAAGGCCCTTGGGGAGAAGCCAGCTTGGGAGGCTCAGGAAGAGGAAGGGTCACAGAGAAAAGGTGACAGGGAGGCTGCTGACTTCCAGCCAGGCTCATCATAGCCCGCCCTGCCCTGAATGACCTCCCCTCCTGTGAGTTTGGAGCTGCCCCTAAGCTCTGAAAGGGGAATGAGTCTCCCGCCTAGTGGAGCATTGCCCCCAAGGCCAGCTGCAGTGATGTCACAAAAAAGGAATTTGACAGAAGGTTTGGTGCCAACCCAGCCAACAAGCCTGGCAATTTTTCTGTCACCCTGCACAAGCATGGGGGTGGGGTAGGGCAGGATTCGACCAATCAATGGTACCCTGGAGTCCCTTGTTACAAGCAACAGGGGACAAGCCAACTAAAGTCTCCTAGGGCAATGTCACCTCTGGCAACGGCAAACTTGTGTGAGATTGTGCTTCTTGGCTTTAGAGAGATCAGAGGTGAGCCCCGGCCACAGGGACCAGCAGTCCTCCCTGCCTGTGGCACAGGCCATGATGCCCTTTCTTCTAGCCTAGATCTCAGAAGGTCTATAGAGCTCTGGACAGCAGCCCTGAATACAGGCCTTCGGTAGAAGGCTGGAGGGTAGACAAAGAGAAGAGCTGCCTGGAGTCAGGCGAGACAGGGCAGATCCAGAGTGGAGGAGAGGCTCAAAGACAGAGCATTGCCTCAGGGAGGTGGGAATGCCATGACACAGGCCTCACAGGGCCTGAGTAGCACTCCACGCTTATCGCTCTGTTCATCTGAAAGGCAGCGATCCCAAAAGATGATACGGTTGCTATTCCCAGTTTGTAGATGACAGCCAGGCTCGGAGATGCCCACTCAGTGTCAAACAGCTTGAAGTGGAAGAGCTGGGATGCAGAACTCAGAAAGTCTGACTGGCTTTCTAGCTCAGAGCTTCAGCGGGAGGGGCATCAAGGGAGCTTCAAGGTTCCTGGAGGATAGTCTACAAACCCCTGTCTCCCCATCCCACCAATGCCCCTCGACTGCTTCCTATCACTTCTTCCTTTCAGGAGAAGAGCTGATGAACTTATTCCCAATAAGACAGACATGAATGATAGGGTATGAACTGCCTGCCGGTGGAGTAGGAAGATCGTAAGGCTAGGAGTCAGTAAACTCCTGGGTCTGGTTTTGTTCTAGCAGGAAAAACACCTTCTTCTCTCCAGCTCCTGGTCCTTATCGCCTTCTGTAGGCAGCCCCCCTGTTCTGCCCATAACTTTGCCTGTCTGAACCAAAGGAAGGGATTTGAGGCAGGGGAAGAGAGGCCAGAGCAGAAGGTCAGGACACTGAGAATTCAAGGAAATGTTTCTCCACACGACTGCCGTCAATGGGAGTGTCCAGGCAAGGCCAGTGGGTAGGATGGGAGCCAGAGGTGGGAACACAGAGGTTGGCGTGAGGCAGCCTATTGTAGCGGCCTGGGAGCCTTGGCAACCGGACCGGTAAACAGGCTTGGTAAACTGCCCCCCTGTTGGGGTCAGGAAGGACCCAATGTCCCAGCCACAATACAACCCCTGGCCTGGCTAGGGCAGGAAGATGAGGAGGTCTGAGTAATAGCCTAGCCACTTTGCCAGCCCAGCCTCACATCCTCCCTGCAAAGAGGGAAATGACACAGACTCCAAAGGATGCACCCATGCCAGAAGCCTGGTGAGTGCATTCAGACAGTGGACACAGACCCACACGTCTCCCTGTAGAATAGCCCACACTTGGGGGAGAAGATCTGCCAGCTAAGGGGCACACAGGGATAGGAGTGAGGATTCCTAGGGCCAGCTCCAGCCTTGCCACTAACGGGCTGGCAGAAGTTCCCATTTGCCTCTTTCCTGGTACTGGGAGAGAAAATAGGCCAGACAGGGGATGCCACATACCCTGAGTCACACCCCAAACCCCAAAGGCCCCTCTGAGTGCTCAGCTTACTCACTCTGACTGGGTCTTCCCTGCAGCCCAGCTTCCCCAGGATGCTCTGCCGCTGGCCTCTGTTCTCAAAGCCTTTGGAACAGGCAGCCAAGTTCCCGGCTGATGAAGAGAGGAAAATCCCACCTTGACAGTACCCGGAGGAGCTAGATATGACTTCTCTCCTCCACAGATGACTCAGCCCAGCTCTTTATCAGGAAAACGATTCTGCAACTGCCTTTTAAATGGCCTCTCCACCCCCAGTCTCTCCCCCGCCAATCAACCCACCCCACGCAGCCAGAATCACCAGATTCACTTGTCCTCCCTCCCAGCCCCATGCTTCTCTTCTGCTCAGAACCCCTAGCCCTGGGAAATCCAGAAGGGTCCCCCTCATCCCGGCATTCAGGGGTCCGAATAGCAAAGCTTGCCTGTACAAGCATGCGCTTTCTCTCTGTGTGTCCTTGGCAATGGCTGAGAGTACAGTAGCTCCTGGTTCCCACCCCTCCCCTTGAGTTCCTGCCTGGAAACAGGGTCACAAACCTCTCCACTTGAAGCCTTCTACTTCCCATCCTTTCTATGCGTCCCACATCCCCAGCCTTTCACCCAGTTTGAATGTGATCAGCCCCTTCCAAAAGCCTTCCCTGCCTGTCAGCGTTTAAATTGCACAGCCCAGGGCATCATCACTTGTGAAGCAGCCTCACTTCAGGGAGAGCTTGCTGTTTAACAGGAACTATGACAGGACCTTGCCTCACTGTCATCACAGCAGCCTCAGAGGAGACATGCCTTGCAGAGGTTGCCGGCCGTGACTTGGAACAAGTCATGTGGCTAGCTGGAGCTGTGGATCACACTCACGGTGTCCCTCCCAATGCTTGTTTCATGACATCCAGGGTCTGGGTCTTCTGTCCCCCATAGACTGAAGGAGCCTGAGGGCAGGGCCACACATGCTCCACTCCCGCACCCCTCCCTGCCTACATCCTCGGTGAGGATGACGACTGCCGATCTTTGCCTGCTTGAGTTCCAGATGCTGCAAACAAAGACTCAAGGCTTCCTTCAAATCCTCACAGCAATTCTCAAAGGATGGCTTCTGGTGGCCAGTTTAGAAATGAGGAGAGAGAAGCACGGAAGACTAGCTAATGCGTCCCAGTTCTCACTCGGCAAGGGAGAGAGCAGAGTATATCACTTGGCAAGGGAGAGAGCAGAATATACGCAGAGCAGAGATGCTGCTTCCCAAGCCTGGGATGTTTCCCTCAGTGGAGCTCCATCTGCAGAGAGTACACACGTACACTTCCTGAATCAGCTGCTGCTTCCAGGAAGTCCCGTTCAATCCTCCCTAACTTCCAAGCAAGAGAAACAGGACTCACAGGGCGCAGCAGGCATCAAGAGGGTGTGGGTTCTACCAGAACTCCTGGTTTCCCCTGCTGTCAAAGGGGCATCAGAGAGGCACAGAGAGAAGAGGGAAGACACCAGGTGGCAGTGGTGCGCACGCCTTTAATCCCAGCACTCGGGAGGCAGAGCCAGGCGGATCTCTGTGAATTTGAGGCCAGCCTGGGCTACAAGAGCGAGTTCCAGGACAGCCAAGGCTACACAGAGAAACCCTGCCTTGAAAAAAGAAGAAGAGGAGGAGGAGGAGGAGGAGGAGGAGGAGGAGGAGGAGGAGGAGGAGGAGGAGGGGGAGGGAAGACAGACTTAGCCCATTTAGCAGCTATATCTGCAGGTAAAAGACAGACTGCTGGCTGACCAGGGCCTTGCTGGGAGGTCCTGGCGGGACCTGGCTGCAATAGCACGTCTCTTGCCTGTTCTACTGGCTAAATCACTAATGTATAATGGGCAGATTTCAGAATCTTAGAAATGGTCGTCAGAGGGCTGGGGATACAGATCAGTGTGGAGCGCTTGCCCAGCCTACACAAAGGTCGTGTATTCCTTCCCTAGCCCTGTGTGAAACAAGGTACGGTGGCGCATGCCTTCACCTCAGCATCCGAGGTGGAGGCAGGAAGATAAGAAGCTCAGTGTTTGGCTATACAGCAAGTTTCAGGCCTGCTGGGTTACATAAGACTCTGTCTAAAACAAAACAAAACAAACACCACCAAAAATCCAGCCAGCCTGGTGGCACACGCCTTTGATCCCAGCACTAGGGAAGTAGAGACAGGTGGAACTCTATGAGTTTCAGGCCAGTCAAGGCTACGAAGTAAGACCTTGTGTCAAAAAATTAACCAATTATTGGGGGGGGGGGACACAGGAGAGGTCAACAGGGCTTGCTGCTCTTGCAGAGGGCCCAGACTTAGTTCCCAGCACCCACATGGTAGCTCACAACCATCTATAGCTCCAATTTCAGAAGATCCAACACCCTCTTCTGGCCTCCATGGGCACTGCACACACATGGTACACAAACATACATGTAGGCAAAACACTCACACACATACAATAAAAATTTATAAATTTAAAAACCAAACCAGGGCAGGCACGGTGGCACACACCTTTAACCCCACCCCTATACGGAGGCTGAGGAGATCAGATGTCTGGGAGTGAGTTCCAGGCTAGCCGGGGTGACACAGTTGAGACCCTGTCTGAGGGGGGAAAAAAAAGACAAAACCCAAAATGGTAACTAGAGACAGGTAAGTTCAGGCCTAGGGGGACAAGAACCTATAAGAGAGGTCAGGCTGGCCTGCAGGCTATGATGTCTTTCAGAAGAGTCAGGAGCACAAGACAGACCACACATATAAGCCTGGAGACACAAAGGTCCGGAGTCACCAAGGTGGCAAGCCAGGATAGGAAAGAGAACGTTCCCTCATCTGTGCTCATCAGGGCCGGCCGCACTCTGGGCCCTACACAAAGGTGAGGCCTTTCCCCCGAGCTCTGGGCCAAGGCCTGCCTCTAGCATCTCTAAATGCCTTAGCCCAGGCAGAATTATTAGTAGGGGGAGCTCAGTAAGTGTGGACTGACGGTTCGGCACCCCGCATCCAAGGCTTCTGTGTCTTCACATTTGCTCCATCTCTCAGCCCTGGAGCCAAATTCCAGACTCTTCTGGATTCTAGACTGGAGAGTGGTTCTTTAGTGGATGAGGGGAGATAAAAAAAAAAAAAAAAAAGATCAGCAAGCCTGTGGGTAGAATTGGGAGCTGAAACCCCAAGTCGCTGTGTCAAACCTGAGAAGAAGCCTATTCCATGAAATGCCAGGAGAACACAGAGCCTGGGAGAGAGAAATCAGGGTAAAGTGATCCAAAAGCTTCCTTGGAGAGGACAGCACTTGCCTTAGGTTTTTGTTAGCCGAGATGAAAAGATGCTCCAAGCAACAGGGACAGTTTTCAGACACTAGAAGACTCAAGGTAGTCTGGCCACATCCGCCCCCATGGCCCAAAGCAAGAGGGAGAGAAGAAACCTTTGAGGAAGAAAAACAATGACAGCAGGCTTGCCTGGAGTCCAGTTTGCATGCAGGGAGCCGGGTATCATTTCACAGGAGCCCGGGAACGTCCAGGCTCTGCCCTGGGCTACGTGCACTGTGGGATCTGCCTTGGGCCGCTGGGTGGTTATACAACACACACCGCAGCAGCACAGTCCCACAGTCAGCCAGGACCCTCTGCCTCCTCCACTCTGCCATCTGTCCCTCTGCTGCTTCCTTCATATAGAAGAGGCTGCCGCCGCGCAGCCAAAAAAAAAAAAATGAAGGCCAGCCCTGTGGTAAATTCCCCACATTCCTTCCTCTCAGAAAAATAAATAACCCGGGTGAAAAAAACACAGGAGGAATGATAATGACGGGCTTGCCCGCTGGCACTCGGGCTACTCACTGGGGGAGACAGCATGGGAACCCAGCACCACCTTGTGCCTGTCCTGGGACGGGCTGGGCCTGTGGCCGCCTCTCACAATGGGTATAAGACCCAGCTGGGGCTCAGGCTTGCTCACAGCTGCCAGAGGTGCTCGGAGTCCCTGTGGTGTGGCAGCCACAAGGAGTCACCACAAGCAAACCTGTCAGGGGCTAGGTGCCCTTGCTCCTCGGCTAGCCGCCCACCCAGCACATCCAATGTACCGGGTCTTCCTCCTTTACGTAGAATCATTCTTTCAATATTTTACTTTATCCTCGTGGGCTCTAAGTATGCTTATCTCCATTCTAAAGACAAAGAAACTGAAGCTGTGGAAGATTTGAGGATTCCCTACAGCATTAGGCTAAGGAGTCAACTGTGGGTCTCCAGCACCTGCTTACATTCCCATCCTGTCAGCTGGTGCCTCCCCCAGGTAGCCTGCCCTTCCACCTCCTGGGCAACAGGTCGCCCATCACCCACCCTGAGTAGTAAATCACTGTGTCTCCGAGTCTCATCTTCCTCCTTAATAAAACAAGAATAAGCAGCTGAGAGTGGTGGTATACATCTCAAATCCCAACACTCCAGAGGCCAAGGCAGGTGGATCTCTGTGGGTTCGATGCCAACCAGGGCTACACGTAGTGAGACCCTGTCTCAATAAACAACAAACAAACAAATACAAAGACAGACAGTCTACTTCAAAGTCACCGCTCAGCAAGGGAGGTGCAGAGATGGTTATAAGGTTAAAAGCACTGATCACTCCTGCAGGGGTTAACTCCAGCCATTACCATCTCTGGAGAGCTTTCCAAGGCTCAGGCTCGTGGTCTCTCACACCCTCTGCCTCTCTTCCCCAGCTAGCCTCTGCTCCGTCCATAACCAAACCTAGTTCCATCCCATTTCCACTGCCCAGGGGACCCCCAGAGGCAACCTCTAGTCAAATTGCTACAGTAGAAAAGAAGAGTTCACCTGCTAGGTCCACCAGGGGCATGCCCCAGGTCTGAGATCCCAGTAGGGAAGGAGCAGTTATATATATAGGTTCTGGCTGGACATGCCACCCAAGAGGGCACCAGGACTCCGGGGAGCTGGAAGATGCTAGCCCTACCACATCTACTTCAATGCTGCTCATCAATTTCCAGGTCTAACTGCCCCCTGGACCCACCAGGAATCCTGCCAGAGAGGATCCTGCCAAATGAGCCAATCCTGCCTTCCCATTTTCCTAAAACTACAAAAGAACACAGGAGGTCAGGACATTTGATTCCAGTGTCTGTCCTGTTGCGTTTGGGTGGCCTTGAGCTAATTCCTAAACCTCTTTGGACCTAGTTTTACCATCTCTTCAAAGTGGGGTGGGGTGGGGAGTGGGGGTGGGGGAATTACACTGGGACCACTGCTTGCCAGAGGATTGGTACCTCCCACCCAGTGGGTTTTGGGTGCAACTCTGGTCCTTAATGTCTTTTTTTTTCTTTTTCTTTTTTTTTTAAAGAAATTTTTTATTCATTTTACATACCAACCACAGATCCCCATCTCATCCCTCCTCCCACTCCCCCCCAGCCTTCCCTGCCCCACCCTGCCCCCATCCCCTCCTCCAAAAGGGTAGGGGCTCTTTCTGGAGCCCATTACCTATGGTGGGACGCCTTGTTCAGCTTTGATGCAGCGGGGAGGGGCTCGGTCCTGCCTCAACTGAATGTACCAGGCTTTAGCTGGTCCTTAACATCTTAATAGCTATGCAAGTTTCAAATGTGTCCCGGAAAACGCATGCCAAGCCTGTGGCCTCAGGTGTATCACATCTTAGGAAGAGGATAACCAGACAATTTAAAGAAAATAAGGCTAAGTGGAGGCACGCTCCTGAATTCAGCCACTATTTATTGCACAAGCGTAAGGACCGAGCACTGTTCACGGCCATAAAGAGAAATAGCACAAAAAAATATGCGAATTTTAGTAAGGGAGCAAGATAACAAATAGACACATAAGTCTGAATCTGTGGAGAGCGACTTGCAAAGTAACTATGTCAATCAAGGTCATCTTCACAGAGGAAGCGCTTCTGAGCGAAGCCATGAGGAAGGGGTGGGGGCTCTGGGAGGCATAGGCCTGTGCAGAGATAGAGCGGCTTGGACCTTGTTCTAAGGTCCTGAGGCAGGCTACACCACACACAAGCAAGGAAAGGGTCTTTTCCAGCAGCCTTCTACTCTCTTCTCCCTGGGATCTCTTTCCCTAGTGCTGGACCGACTCCAGCGGGTGGCAGCACACACATCTTCCTGTGCACACAGGCCCCCCCCCCCACGGGTTTAAAATGCGCGACACACAACAGAGCCCCCCCCCCCCCCCCCCCCCCGGGCGTGCGCACACACTGAACAGAGGGGGCAGGACAGACACGTGAGCACCTGCAGGCATACACATGGAAGTACACTGTGCTCATGCAGGAGGCCGGCATGGGCACACCTGAAACAGGTACACACTCTGTGGGAGGGGATGTGTCCCTTCAGGCTACCTACCTAATCTCCAGGTAATGGAGTTACCAAACAGTTCTTGCCACAGACACACGCTGCTGGAGAGGGTCAGTGACCCAATGGTAGGTAGGCTTTGAAATCCATGATTCGGCACCTCAGTCAGAGCCGAATGCGTCTCTTCAGGAGCGCATTAAAATCTACCACCTGATGCTTGAGTGTCCCAGGGGATGACATTGTTCCAGAGAATGGCCCCCAGCTTCCACTCCTACGACAACTAAGCCCTGTGAAGTACCTGAGCAGCACTGAGTGTGTCGGAGACCACCATCAGCATCATCAGTTGTCACCAGAGATTCCCAGCCTCTTTCCTGTGCAGTAATCAGGGCAGCTGAGGAGCAGGAGAAAAAGACCAGCCCCAGCCTGAGGCCTCAGCAAGTTCCCTTTTCTCTCTTGCCCAGAAAAGAACTTGCAGGCGGCCCACATGCCAATTCCTGGGCTCCAGTCTAGTCCTATGGGTCCACCTGAGGGACTCCGGTACACAGCCAGGTTAGAGACTCGATGGGCCCATCAACCCCTAAGTTAAGATTATAGCTAGCAAACACACAGACAGATGCCTAGACTGTGGTCTGGCATATAACATGACTCCTTAAATGTTAACCCAAAACACATTTAATAACATTGAACTACGTGAAAAAAAAATTATGTGGGATGGGTACGAGCAACGCTCATTGACATGTACCTGCACATAGTGCCGTGCACTGATAATGCCGTGATGAAACCTGGTTATTTTGTGTGCAAAGTGGAAAACCTAATAAAAAGGATAGTGAATACAGACCATCCTTTAAGTACTCACAACCCTTTGGGAGTTTCCATAGCACTTTTCATTTATCAGAAATACAGGCAGAGGAGGGACTGTTACATCACTCTACAGACTGGGAAACTGAGGCAGAGGTTGGGCATTTAGAAAGTAGAGGTAGGAGGAGTGCCATAAATTTGAAGCCAGCCAGGGCTACATAGCAAGACCCTGTCTCAAAAAACAAACAAACAAACAAACAAACAAACAAATAAATAAATAAATAAATAAATAAATAAAAACAGCAAGAGGCGAGGAGGTAAATGAATGAATGAATGAATGAATGAATAGATAAATGAATAAATAAATAAGTAAATAAGTAAATAAATAAATAAATAGATAGATAAATAAATAGATAAATAGATAAATAGATAAATAAATAAATGGCAAGAGGTGGGGAGGGGACCCAGAGAAGGCCATTCTACCTCCCAGGATTTCATAGCATGCAGCCTTTGGCTTCTAGCCAGAGGCTCTGGCACCTCAGGCCTGACATTCATCCCTTATAATTTGGTTTTAGCCTCGGGGTAACTGGCCTTTATTCCAGGTTCATGACAACTCTGGCACATGTGACTTCCTCGGCAACTCAAGGCTCCCCAGCAATGGGACCAGCTGATCTGCCAGCACGGCAGTCTCTCCCTCTCTGAGCCATGCACAGAGTCCCCAGAGCCCTCCCACTATGTGCTTAGCATTTGCTCTAAAACCATCATTCTGCCCTAACTAACCTGAGCGTGAGCTATGATGACCATTAGCAAGCCTCCCATCTGCCGAGTCTCTGTAACGGTCTCCAAAGCCCACCCTGCTGAGCGCTTGCCAAGAGTTGGTAACACACAAAGTACTCATCAATAGGCCTGTGGCTCATACATGCACCAGCAATGGTGGTGTGTGTGGGCTCTGACTAACACACTCACTTTTAGAAGCAGAGAATCTTATTTCATATGTCAGTGCCCATACACACTGCATACGTATAACTGCATAGATGTCTTTCGTAACTCAGGCCGGACTCACACTTGCTGTGTAGCAGAGGATGACTTTGAACTCCTGATCCTCCTACATCTACTTCCCAAGTGCTGGGATTATAGGTGTGTACCACCACACCTGGGCTTCTGTGGTACTGAGGACTGAACCCAGGGCTTCAGGCGTGCTGGGCCGGCATTCTACCCACTGAGCCACACACATCCCAGGTTCCTGACCATTGTTATCTCACATTCCATTTACCAGCATGAGGTTTACAGGCCTAAGTGGGGTGCCAGGTAAGAAGACAAAGACATCACCTCTGTAGCACCA
>CABHPR010123518.1:0-20651 GCA_902168415.1 Peromyscus melanophrys
TCACTGCCTCTCTGTATAGACCTCCAAGTCTTCTATGGTTGGTATTGAGATTAAGGGCGTGTGTCTCCAATGCTGGCTGTATCCTTGAACACACAGAGATCTTCCTAGTTTTGCCTGCTGAGTGCTAGGATTAAAGGCGTGTACCACCACTGCCCTGGTTTTCACTATGGCTTGCTGATAGCTCTGACCCCTAGGCAACTTTATTTATTAACATACAAATAAAATCACATTTCAGTACAAATAGAATACCACTATAAAGTTGTGCCCAGGATTGAGATGCAATCATGGGATTACATGTACACATAACATGGAAATGCATGGTAAATGGGGAGAATCATAGCTGTTATTGCGCAAGAAGTTTACAACAAGAGACAGCCAGTTCATTCAAAAGGCAGTAATTACATAACACCTTGCATTATGGTTTCCTCTAATAGAACCCTTAGTTCTGATAGGTTGACAGTCTGAACTCTAGTTGTCACTGCTGTATACTCTCATGGACTTTTGCTACCAGCAGCTCTCAATATGGAGGAGACATTTTTTTTCTACCACTTTCTCAAAACTAGGGCCTTCAACTCTTATTTTACAGTAAGGCGTATATGTTGTTTGCTTCAAGCAAAATAAATATCCTTTAGTATTTCACAGGTATTCCATGATTATTAAAATGCTGAAACATGATTCTGATTTATATGACTATGTTAAATATAAGTTTCTAACATTTGTGTTATTAGAAAACCCAAAGAATAGTTAAAAAAGAAAACATTGGGTATATTTTATTTTCCTTATATCCTATATTCTATGTTTAAATGAAAAGTCCCTAAGGTCTTGCTCAAGTTTACAAAACAGGGTACTTTACTCCAAAACGTTGGAAAAGAAGGCAAGCAGAGCAAGTTTCTGAATATTGTAGACACGATAGAATATTCTTGCAGCCTTTTGGTATTCTTGCTGTTGTGTGACCACAGGTGCAAGTTGCCTTTAATTAAGTCAGTGAGTCCAGAGAACTGTATTGAATGTGCAATTATTATTCATTTTTCTGTTTCTCTCTTCAGACTCACAAAAAGGCACCTGCCTCATCTATAATATTAGGAGTAATGTGAGGGAGATTCATCATTTTAAATAATTTGGAAAGAATTTTCAAAAATAAGTCAAAATTCAGAAAAAAGATACATTGAATTAATTTTGACAGTCTTCAAATAACAGTAAAAAGAACTGTAAAATGAAACCTGTAACAGTTCAAACCAGCAACTCGAGTATTAAATGAAGCTATTATATTCTTTTGAAAGACATAAAATCTCACTTTAATTTTTGTGATCATCACTGAACAAAAAAAATGATACTGATAGTTAAATATGATGCTGAAGAAATGTAGGGATGTAGACAATTCATTTTCATTCAAATTAGTTTTTATAGATGTTAAATCAACTGTTTTCAAATTTTAAAAGAAGAAATAAATTATGAAGATATGTACTAACCTGAAAGTCAGTGAGTTGTGTGGTTTGTACTCATGGATGTTTTTAAAAACACACCTAACTGAGGAAGTTGATTCTATATTTTGATACTCTCAAATATTCTATTTTTATTATAAACAAAATATTGTATGATAACTGTGTTGATACATTGTGTACCCTAAAAACTTTCCTGAGGGTCAGAAAAGTGCGAGCTACTAGATTAGACATAGAGACCAGGCAGTGGTGGCCCATACCTTTAATCCTATCACCGGGAGGCTCAGTGAGTTCAAGACCAGAAACAGAGCCAGGCAGTGGTGGCACAGACCTTTAATCTTGTGATATCTCATGTCTTTGCTTGGGAAGCATACACGCCTTTAATACCAGGAAATAATATGCCAGGGCTGAGAAAGGTATATAAGTTATGAGGAAACAGGAACTCACTCTCTTTAGGCTTAGGGTTTCATAGAGATAAGAACTAATGGCTGGCTGTTGTAATTCTCTGATCTTTCAGCTTTCACCTTGATATCTGGCTCTGAGTTTTTTTTTTAATTAAAAGACCATCTAAGATTTGAACAACATCCTGAGGAATAATATCAGCATATCCAAAAATCATAGTTTTCCAGCGTATACTGTGATCAACTGCAATCTTAAATGATAGCATACTGAGTAACTCTTACAATAGTTTTTTTTTCATGTTTTTAAAATGCACATTAATCTATGTTTTCATGACCAGAAGCCAGCATGGGTCAAAGTTTAGCTTATTGCTCAGAACTGAAACTATTCTACCAATCTTATGTCTTTTCATAAATGTGCATAATAGTACTATGCCATACCAATTTAAATGATGCTTTCTCCTTGGACTTTCATAGGCCAGTCAAGAATATCAGCATATAAGGAGGAAGGTAATGGTAAAATGAGGGTATATATACTAATATTCTCTAGTCAGCAGCTTATTTTATAAAACATAACCTAAGAGAAAAGGTAATGATCACCCCTTGAGGAATGTCAAGATTGGGAATAAATTGCAAGTGAAACATCTAGATTACAAAAAAAAAAATTCAAAACAAGACTACAGAGACTTTGAAGTTTAGTAAGAAATTTTAGTTTAAAAATAATTTTAAAGAAAATACACACAGAATAAACATATATGACTATATCCCTACATTTATATGGAACTATTTATCATGCCAAGAAACTGAAATATTTTAATAGGTTTCCTGTCATTGTGGTAAAATGAATGATGAATCAGATGCAAAGCAAGGCTCCTTAATAATTTATTGGGTAGTGAGTTATGGTTTTGTTCAATTGAAAATTATTAGATAGGTTTGCCTCGGGCAAGTGCCATAGAATACAGAAAAGAAAATAGATTAGGCAAACATTCCATGAATTTAATCATTTCAAAACTGTGTTGGGTAAAGGCTCTGATACAGTTGCCACTAATTCAGGAGACAATTTTGCATCTTTACAACATAATCACAGGACAGGAGTTGTCAGAGTAGCTGTGGAAATGAGATATTCATACAGAATACCAGAACACTTAGCATAAGTCATTACTTTCACTCAATGTTTCCTTATGAATGAGGAGACTAAGACATCAGGAACAAAGCTTAGGACTTTTATATTTTCAAAGCATCTTAAGTAGCTTATCAATCTTCCATCATTTATTAGTTATTTAGTGGGTCATATACTCAACATTTAAATTTTTTTTATAGATACTGTCCCTAGTACATTGTGAAGAATAATTTAAGTAAATTACTTAATTAAGTTTAAATAATTTATGCAAATAATAGTATTACAGAGTATTTGTTTAACTATGCAAAGATATGTTTTATTTGTTTAATTATATAAGAACATGCTGTAGTTTTACCTTGCTAGAATAAGGTAACTGATTGGTCTAATACAAATAGTGAGGGAGGAGTTATAGGTGGGACTTCCAGAGAGGGAGAGTAAGTAAGAGGAGGAATTTAGGCTCAAAGAAGAAAAAAAAAAAGATACCAGGGAGACAGCAGGGGCCAGTCAACCAGACATGGAGGAAGTAGGAAAATAGGGCATACAGAATAAACAAAAACAATAACAAAAAAGGTAAATGCCCTGAGACAAAACACAGGTGAATAAAAACAGGTTAAGTTAAGTCAAAGAGCTAGTTGGGCAAGCCTAAGCAAAAGCCCAGCACTCATAATTAATAATAAGTCTACATGTGTTTATTTGGGAGCTGGTTGGTAGCCAAAAAAAATTCCAACCACATAAGAAAATTTAAGTAAATTGTTGGTGGTAGCCAATTGAAGAGAAAACATTTTCATGTAGTTTCATTTTATTAAACTATCTCTACGATTATTCAAAATTGTTTAAATAATATACTCAATGCATACAAATTATATTAGTAGATACAGATGAAGTTATAACCTTAATACTGAGGTAATTAACATGGCTCAATATTTAATGAAAGCAAAGATATGTCCTGCACATTATAAGTCTGTCTTCATTTAACAACTTAGTATGTACAAAGAATGTAAGTTAATTTTTTTTTTACATTTTTAGTTCTTACTATTTTTACTTAATATTATCTTTTGTCTTTTAATTTTAATTTAGTTTTTTAGCATGTTTTTATTGATTATTTGGGAATTTCATATCATGTACCCCGATCACTCTCACTTCCCAGTCCTCCCATGTCAATCTCCCCACCCTTGTGACCTCTGCCTCAACCCCCCCCACACACACACACACAAAATGAGGAGAGGAAAACAAAACAATAACAACAACAAAACCCAAAAAACAAAATTCCAATTTGTGCTGGCCATATACTCACTGGAGAGTGTTCAGTCTCCCAGTTGTCAGCCACATGAAAAAAACTGAATCCTTTACCATTCACACCACCATCAGAGGCTATGACTTGTGGAGTCTATATCACAATTTTAAAAATTCTTTTAATTTTATTGATTCTTCGTGAATGTCACATCATGCATCCTGATCCTACTTATCTCTCTGTCCACACCCCAATCCTCCCTCTGTCCTTCCAACCTTGCCCCCAAAACAAGACGAAATAAAATTTGAAAGAAAAAACAAAAACCAAACCAAACCAAACAAAACAACACCAACAACAAAAATATGAATCTAGTCTTGGATGCTGTAATGTGGCCCAGTGAATCACACATAAGAGTTCTCTTCGATGGTTTCCTGTTTTGATTGTTACTTTTTTAGGGGTGGGGAGTGGGGGATAGGGGTAGGGATTGTCACTGAAGCCTTCTATGTCCAGGCTGCTGCACACCACCCTGCCAACCCTACTGGGCATGTTCCTCTATCTACCACATCCCTCTCTCACTCCAGCCATAGCCTTCAAATTTCTAGCTCTACCTCTCTCCCCAGTCCTCCATCTTTCCCACCTCTATCACATATTTGTTCCTTGTTGTGGCACTGGAAACTGTAGTGTGTCACACAGTATATTACTTTGGCCAAAGAGCTTTACATGCAAATATTCATTACAAGGAGTCCTTGGCCTGGTTCAACGCTTCTGGTTTCTGACACACTATAAAGTTTGGACCATCAGACTTTGAGAATGGTCTTGGATATCCTCAATGGTTCCATGGCAGGCTGGCAAGTGGGCCTAGGATCAATCACATTAAGCAATGAACTCTTGTTTCCACAAAACTGGCTCCTCTATGCTCCAACAGCTTATAGATGGAGCAGATGCTGGTGTGGACTAACCCAAAGCATTTGATTTGGGCTGGAATGGAGGATGAGCTGACTCTTTACTGCAGTACCAGCCCTCAGGCCCATTCATTGCCTGCTGCTGTGGCAGGTGAACTAACTTTAAAACAACATATATTAAATATGTATGTATTTGGTTCTAAGCTTTGGGGATTTATCTCTGAAAGCTTCTGATGATGACATAGGTTGTTTTTCACCCGATGAGTCCTTACATAATTTCACTATTCTTGGCACATAAAAATAAAATAGCATACACATACATGTGAACATAAGTTGTTGTCATATTGGTTACATTTTCTTCTCTCAAATCATCCAACCTAAATCTATTTTAGAGTATATGTTCTGGCAGAGTGTTGTTCAAGAGCCATGGCTGCTTTAGCATGCTATTACAATATGGCTTAAAAGTGATAGCATAAACATTCTAGTCCCTATTGGTAGGCTTTGAAAACTAGTTACTAGCTGTCCCACAATTATCAGACTACAGAGGATTTTTGGTGATGTTAATGGTAGTATCTAAATTCCGTAAGTGGACAGGCCAGAAGGCAACTGTTTATTTCTCCTGGACACTGCAGAGGGAATTGCAAAAAGCTGATATTTATTAAACCCAAATATTATAAAAATTAATTGTATTAACTATGATATATATTAATCATAATTCAATATGTCTATTTTTTGTTCATTCAAATGTATATGACATATTTGGTATAAGAAACTGGATGATTAGCTGAGTTTGCATAGCTGAAAAGAAATGCTCCAAAGCTTCCACCGTATTAGGCATTATATTCTAATAAACAAAAACATTAAACATGTTAGGTACCAAAGTTTGATTCTAGTTTGGAACAATGTTATAAAAAATATAAAACAATAAAAATGCACAGCAATCTTTGGGAAAAGTGCTTTAATTTTACAGTTTTTCATGAATTTATGAATGTCTTAGTGAATGGACATATTGAAAAAATAAGGGAAATAAGAACACAAAGCTTGGTTTTTGGAAAAAGATTCATTTTTGTAATAGGTTAGTTTGCATGCATGCATGCATGTGTGCATGTGCGTGTGCGTGTGCATGTGCGTGTGCGTGTGCGTGCGTGTGTGTGTGTGTGTGTTATTAATTCTTCTCTCACACAATGCAGCCTGATGACACTTTCCCCACCTTCCACTCCTCCCAGTCCTCCCCAACCTCCTTTTTCCCCTAGATCCACTTCTCCTCTATTTCCCTTAAGAAAAAAGCAGGCCTCCCAGGGATGTGAACCCAACACTGCACAGTAAGTTACAATAAGATGAGGCAAAAACCCTTACATCAGCCTGGGTGAGGCAAACAGGTAGGAGGAAAAGGGTCTGAAGGGCAGGCAAAGGCTCCGAGAGCCCATACTCCCACTCTCAGGAGTCCGTGTTATTGTTGGAAAGTGGGTCTTGCAGAAAGAATAGACATGATCAGAACTGGTGAAATATAAGCTAAGCAAGGTGTCACCATCTAACCCTCTCAGGAAAAGAAAGGTCTTTTAAGATATTTGAAGTCAATTATTTTGGGGGGTGTTTACTAGTTCCTTTTAATTTGATAAATATAATGGAACCCTAGCATGAGTTTAACAATGATCAAATATACATATTAAGTAGATAATTTTGGATACTCTTTGAAAATAATTCAAGGGTAGAGACTATGTGTAAAAGTTATTCTACAAAAAGATAAATATACACAAAATCACGCTGTGGGATAATGCTCTTGTACACTGTAAAGATTTGTCACTTGAATTGGTTTAATAAATAGGTGGGGTGACCAGACAAAGATAATTCTGGGAAGAGGAAGGGTGGAGTCAGGAGTCACCAGCCAGATGTACAGGAAGCAAGACGAGAATGTTAGACTGAGAAAAGGTACCAAGCCACATAACTAATCATAGATAAGAATTATAGGTGAATTTAAGTGTAGTTAGTTAAGTAGAATTTAAGAACTAGTTAGTAATAAGCCTAAGCTACCTGCTAAGAATTTATAAGTAATATTAGTCTCTGAGTCAATTATTTGGGAAGTGGCTGCTGGATGTATGGGAATAGGAAGGACTGAAAGAAACTTCTGCCTACAAAATCAGTCTTGGAAATTAAGTCCACACAATATAAAAATAAATTTAAAAAAGAAAAGTGTTTGTGTTTTTATTTCATTGCTTAGAATATTTCTGATAGCCATTTGTGTAGTATGAAGGACTAAGTAGCAGTAATTACTCTTGATGTTTAACATAAACATAATATATTTTAATATAGTTATGAATATATATATATATGACCCAATATAACAGAATCAGAGAATCAGAGATAAACAGGGAAACATTACAACAGACACCAAAAAATTATATTATTAGTGATAATTTATTTATTTAAATGTTTTATTCATTTTACATACCAACCACAGTTCCTCCTCCCACCCACCCTCCCCCTCCCCCCCCCCTCCCCCTCAACCTGCCCCTTATTCACTTCTCCAAAAGGGTAAGGCCTCCCACAGTGAGTTAGCTAAGCCTAGTACATTAAGTTGAGGCAGGACCAAGCCCCTCCCCACTGCATCAAGGCTGAGCAAGGCATCCCACAATAGGGAATGGGTTCCAAAAGCCAGCTCATGCACCAGGGAAAGATCTTTGTCTAACTGCAAGGGTCCCTCAAACAGACCAAGCAACCCAACTGTCTCCCATATACATAGGGACTAGTTTGGTCCCATGCACTCTCCACAGCTGTTGATCTAGAGATCCTGAGTTTCTATGAGCTTGGTTCAGTTGTCTTTGTAGATTTCCCCATCATAACATTGAACCCTTCCCCCTCACTCCCCCTGCTCATATAATCCCTCCTAACTCTCTTCAACTGGACCCCTGGAGCTTGGCCTGATGCTTGGTCTTGGATCTCTACATCTGCTTCCATTGGTTACTGGATGATGGCTGTATGATGACAGTTACAGTATTCACCATTCTGATTACAGGGGAAGGTCAGTTCAGGCAATCTTTCCTCTAATGCTAGTACTCTTAGCTGGGGTCATCCTTGTGGATTCTGGGAATTTCACTAGCACTGTAATGGCTCCCTCTATCAAGATATCTCTTGCATTGCTCTCCCACTACATCCCTCTCCTGGTTGAATGTCCCATTCCCTCATGTTCTCAACTCCCATCCCCTTACCTCTAACACCGCTCAAACCCAGTTTACCCATAGATCTCATCTATTTCCCCTTTGCAGGGTAATCCATGCACCCCTCTTAGGGTCTTCCTTG
This sequence comes from Peromyscus melanophrys, assembly GCA_902168415.1. NCBI lineage: Eukaryota > Metazoa > Chordata > Mammalia > Rodentia > Cricetidae > Peromyscus > Peromyscus melanophrys. The sequence goes on from CABHPR010123518.1 coordinate 8,388, forward strand.
TTACCTAGCTTCTCTGGAGCTGTGGGTAGTAGTCTGGTTATCCTTTGCTTTATTTACATCTAGTATGGACTTAGGAATGAGTATATACTGCTTATCTTTCTGAGTCTGGGTTACCTCACTCAAGTTGATTTTTTTCCTAGTTCCATCCATTTGCCTGCAAATTTCATGATGTCATTGATTTTACAGCTAATTCATACTCCATTCTTTATCCATTCTTTGGTTGAGGGGCATCTAGGTTGTTTCCATGTTCTGGTTATTAGGAATAATGATGCTATGAATATAGTTGATCAAGTGTCCTTTTTGTAGGATTGAGTATTCTTTGGGTATATGTCCAAGAGTGGTACCATTGGGTCTTGAGATAGATTGATTCCCAATTTTCTGAGAAGTCACCACAATAATTTCCAAAGTGACTGTACAAGTTTACACTCCTACCAGCAGTGGAGGAGTGTTCCCTTTATTCCACATCCCCTCTAACATAAGCTGTCCTTAGTATTTCTGATCTTAGCCATCCTGACAAAGTCTAACATGGTATGTCAGAGTCATTTTGTTTGTATTTCCCTGATGCTATGGATGTTGAGCAGTGTTTTAAATGTCTTTTGGCCATTTAAGATTCTTCTGTTGAGAATTCTCTGTTCAGATTTGTACCTCATTTTTAAAAATTGGATTATTTGGTATTTTGATGTCTAGTTTCTTGAGTTCTTTATGTATTTTGTCAGATGTGGGGTTGGTGAAGATCTTTTCCCAAATATGCTGCTGTTTGGTCTTATTAAACATGTGTTTGCCTTATAGAAAATTTTCAGTTTCAGTAGGTCCCTTTTATTAATTCATGCTCTCAATGTCTGTGCTACTGGTTAACAGCAGTACTTTTAGGAAGTGGTCTCCTGTGTCATTGTGCTCAAGGATATTTCCTACTTTCTCTTCTGTCAGGTTCGGTGTAACTGGATTTATCTTGAGGTCTTTGATGCATGGCAATAGATATTGATCAATTTGCATTCTTCTACATGTTGACATCCAGTTCTGCCAGCACTATTTGTTTAAGATGATTTCTTTTTTCCATTGTACAGTTTTGGCTTCTTTGTCAAAAATCAGGTGTTTATAGGTGTGTGGTCTTTGTCAGGGTCTTCAGTCTGATTCCATTGGTCCACCTGACTGTTTTTATGCCAATACCAAGCAGTTTTTATTACTATAGCTCTGTAATAGAGCTTGAAGTCAGGGATGGTGATGTCTCCACAAGTTCCTCTACTATACAGGACTGTTTTAACTATGCTGGGCTTTTGTTTTTCCATATGAAGTTGAGTATTATTCTTCGGAGTTCTGTGCAGAATTGTGTTGGGATTTTGATGGGGATTGCATTGAATCTGTAGGTTGCATTTAGTAAGATTGCCATTTTTACTATGTTGATCCTACCTATCCAAGAGCATGCAAGGTCTTTCTGTTTTCTGATATTTTCTTCAATTTCTTTATTCAAAGACTATAAGTTCTTGTCATATAGTCATTCACTTTTTTGGTTAGAATTAACCCAGAATATTTTATGTTATTAGTGTCTATTGTAAAGGATGATAATTCTCTGATTTCCTTCTTAGCCCATTTATCATTTGTATATAGGAGGGCTACTGATTTTTTTTTGAGTTAATCTTGTATCCCATGACATTACTGAAGGTGTTTATCAGTTATAGGAGTTCCTTGGTAGATTTTTTGGGGTTATTTATGCATGCTATCATATCATCTGCAATAGTGAAAGTTTGACTTCTTCCTTTGCTATTGTAACTGCTTGGTTTTCTTTTTTGTCTTATTACTCTAGCTAGAACTCTGAGTGCTGCATTGCGTAGATATGGAAAGAGTGAATAGCCTTGTTTTGTTCCTGATTTTAGTAGAATTCCTTTGAGTTTCTCTCCATTAAATTGATGTTGACTGTCAGATTGCGGTAAATTGCCTTTATTATGTTTAGGTATGTTCCTTGTATCCTTGATCTCTCCAAGACCTTTATCATGAAGGGTTGTTGGATTTTGTTGAAGGCTTTTTCAGCATCTAATGAGATGATCATATGGCTTTTTTCTTTCAGTTTCTTAATATGGTCGATTACATTGACAATGTACATTTCATACGTTGGTCCATCCCTACATCTCTGGGATGATTTCTTTGATGCATTCTTGGGTTGAGTTTGTCAGTATTTTATTATTTTTTTCACTTATTGAAACTTTGAAAATCTATATTACATTAATGTAGAAAAGTTAACAGAAATGGACAACTTTCTAGATTTGCTCAAACCAAGTTAAATCAAGAAGTCATAAGTACCTTAAACAGACAATAAAGATGCATATCAATTCTGATTTAAAAGTCCCCATGATCAAGAGGATTGATAGTAAAATTCTTCCAGAGTTTTAAAATACTATAACCAAAACTTATTAAATTATTAAAATAATATGGAAACAGAAGGAATATATCCAGTAATCTTCTACAAAATTAATATCACTCTAAGTAAGACACATCAATAAAATAAAATTAAGATCCAATATCTTTGGTGAATATAAATGTAAAATGGTAGGTGAAGAGAGTGTTTGGGGAACATCTAAAAGGAGGTGGGTGATGAGAAGATTCAAAATATGTTGCATGGAAATATTTTTCTGAAAAAATTACCTATACAGTAGGCCTGGTGGTGGCGGGTAGAGGCAGGCAGGCCTGGCAGAGGCAGGCAGGCCCAGCAGAGGCAGGCAGGCCCGGTGTGGAGGCAAGCAGGCCCGGCGGGTGGCGGCCAAAACACAGTTGCAATAAAGACCAGAAACTGAGCTATTACCCGCTGAAGAGCTAGTGAAAACAAGCTCTTAATCAAGAGCTTCGAACAGGGACGCCTTTAATCCCAACACCTGGGGAAGAAGCTATCTCCATGGGACGGAACCAGAACGAATCTGAACACTCTGTCTGAGGCCAACCCAGGGCTCAGCTGCTGATTCTGCGAAACCCAACACCTTGGAGGTATTGGGGAGACTACCCTGCTCAGCTGAAATCCATCTGGGAGAGGATTCAGATCCCTACAGTTTGAAGTCTGAGGAAATAAGATCATCTGAGGAGTTGATGAATGAGCAAAACGTGCCCTGAGAACACAGAATAAGGCGCTGCCCAGCCACCGAACTAGATCACCAGAATCATAAGTATATACTTCACAAACTGAGATCAGCTGCTCCTGAAGAAACAGCCCAACAGTATTAATTTAACCAAGAACTCCTAGTGAACCAAGACTAAAAATTAGAACAAGAGAGGCACTCTCAGACACAGACACAGACTGCACCGAGTAGAGGAAGAGATGAGTAGACACCAGTGCAAAAATACTGGCAACAACATAAAGACCTACATGGCAACATCAGAACCTAGTGATTCTACACCTGCAAGACCTGAACATACCAAGACAGAAGAAACAGAAGAAATCAATCCTAAAAATGACTTTAAGAAGATGATAGAGGCCCTTAAAGAAGAAATAAAAAATTCCCTTAAAGAGGAAATAAAAAATTCCCTTAAAGAGGAAATGAAAAACTCTTTCATGGAAAAACAAACAAAAAATTGGAAGAAATCAAACAAAGCCAAGAAAAAGCAATTAAACAGATGAAAGAAACATCCCAAGATCTGAAAAATGAATTTGAGACAATAAAGAAAACACATGCTGATGGAATGCTGGAAATAGAAATAGAAATCCTGACTAAATGAACAGTAACTACAGATGCAACAGTAACCAACCAAATGCAAGAGATGGAACAGAGAATCACTGACACTGAAGGCACAATAGAGAAAATAGATTCGTCAGTCAAAGAAAACACTAAAGACAAAAAAGTCGTAGCACAAAACGTTCAAGAAATTTGGGACACCATGAAAAGACCAAACCTAAGAATAATAGGGATAGAAGAAGGAGAAGAATACCAAGTCAAAGGCACAGAAAATATATTCAACAAAATCATAGAAGAAAACTTTCCTAACCTAAAGAAAGAAATACCTATGAAGATACAAGAAGCTTACAGAACACCAAATAGACTGGATCCAAAAAAAAAGTCCCCTCGCCACATAATAATCAAAACACTAAACACACAGAACAAAGAAAAATATTAAAAGTCTCAAAGGAAAAAGACCAAGTAACATATAAAGGCAAACCCATAAGAATAACACCAGACTTCTCAATAGAGATTATGAAAGCTAGAAGGTCCTGGACAAATCTTAGGCAGACACTAAGAGACCATGGACGCCAACCCAGACTATTATACTCAGCAAAACTCTCAATTACCATAGGCGGAGTAAACAAAACATTCCATGATAAAACAAGATTTAATCAATACCTGTCCACAAACTCAGCCCTACAGAAAGCACTAGAAGGGAAAATCCAACTCAAAGAAGCTAAACACATCCATGAAAACTCAGGCAATAGATAATCCCATACCAACATACACCAAAGTAGGACAACACAACACAACCATAAAACATAACAGGAATTAACAATCACTGGTCATTAATATCCATTAATATCAATGGTCTCAAATCACCTATAAAAAGACACAGGCTAACAGAATGGATAAGAAAACAGGACCCATCCATCTGCTGCATACAAGAAACACACCTTAACTTCAAAGACAGACACTACCTCAGAGTAAAGGGCTGGGAAAAGGCTTTCCAAGCAAATGGACCTAAGAAACAAGCTGGGTTAGCTATCCTAATATCTAATAAAATAGACTTCAAACTAAAATCAATCAAAAGAGATCAGGATGGACATTACATATTTATCACAGGAAAAATCCACCAAGATGAAGTCTTGATTTTAAACATTTATGCCCCAAATACAAAAGCACCCACATTCATAAAAGAAACACTACTAAAGCTTAAAACAAGTTAGTAGTGGGAGATTTCAACACACCACTCTCACCAAAAGACAGATCTACCAGACTGAAACTTAACAAAGAAATAAAGGACCTAACAGATATTATGACTTAAATAACTTAATAGATATCTACAGAACATTCCATCCTAACACAAAAGAATATACCTTCTTCTCAGCACCCCATGGAACCTTCGCAAAAATTGATCACATGCTTAGCCACAAAACAAATCTCAACAGATACAAAAAATTGGAATAACCTCCTGTATCTTATTGGACCACCATGTCTTAAAGTTAGACTTCAACAACAACAAAAATTATAGAAAGCCTACAAACTCATGGAAACTGAATAATGCCCACCTGAAACATCAATGGATCAAGGAAGAAATAAAGAAAGAAATTAAAGATTTCCTAGAATTCAATGAAAATGAAAGTACAACATACCCAAAATTATGGAACACTATGAAAGCAGTGCTAAGAGGAAAATTCATAGCTCTAAATGCACACATAAAGAAGATGGAGCGATCCCATACCAATGAATTAACAGCATAATTGAAAGCTCTAGAACAAAAAGAAACAAACTCACCCAGGAGAAATAGACGCCAGGAAATAATCAAATTGAGGGCTGAAATCAACGAAATAGAAAACAAGAGAACAATACAAAAAAATCAATGAAACAAAGAGTTGGTTCCTTGAAAAAAATCAACAAGATAAACAAACCCCTAGCCAAATTAACCAAAAAGCAAAGAGAGAACATCCAAATTAACAAAATCAGAAATGAAAAGGGAGACATAACAACAGACAATGAGGAAATCCAGAGAATCATCAGATCATACTTCAAAAAACTATACTCCACAAAAATGGAAAATCTGGAAGAAAAGGACAATTTTCTGGATAAATACCACATTCCAAAATTAAATCAAGACCATATAAACCACTTAAATAGACCAATAACACGTAAAGAAATAGAAACAGTCATCAAAAGTCTCCCAACCAAAAAAAGCACAGGACCAGATGGTTTCAGTGCAGAATTCTACCAGACTTTCAAAGAAGAACTAATACCAATACTCTTCAAATTGTTCCACACAATAGAAACAGAAGGAACACTACCAAACTCTTTTTATGAGGCTACAATGACCCTGATACCCAAACCACAAAAAAAGATGCAACAAAGAAAGAGAACTACAGACCAATCTCCCTCATGAACATTGATGCAAAAATACTCAACAAAATATTGGCAAACCGAATCCAGGAATACATCAAAAAAATTATCCATCACAACCAAATAGGATTCATCCCAGGGATGCAAGGATGGTTCAAGATACGAAAATCTGTCAATGTAATACACCATATAAACAAACTGAAAGAAAAAAACCACATGATCATCTCATTAGATGCTGAAAAAGCCTTTGACAAAATCCAACACCTCTTCATGATAAAAGTCTTAGAGAGATCAGGAATACAAGGAACAATCCTAAAAATAATAAAGGCAATTTACAGCAAGCCAACAGCAAACATCAAATTAAATGGAGAGAAACTCAAAGTAATACCACTAAAATCAAGAACAAGACAAGGCTGTCCACTCTCCCCATATTTATTCAATATAGTACTAGAAGTTCTAGCTAGAGCAATAAGACAACAAAAGGAGATCAAAGGGATACAAATTGGAAAGGAAGAAGTCAAACTTTCACTATTTGCAGATGATGTGATAGTATACATAAGTGACCCCAAAAATTCAACCAGGGAACTCCTACTTCTGATAAACTCCTTCAGTAAAGTATCAGGATACAAGATCAACTCAAAAAAATCAGTAGCCCTCCTATACACAAATGAGGAAAGGGCTGAGAAAGAAGTCAGAGAAACATCATCCTTTACAATAGCCACAAATAATATAAAATACCTTGGGATAACACTAACTAAGCAAGTGAAGGACCTTTTTGATAAGAACTTTAAATCTCTAAAGAAAGAAATTGAAGAGGATATTAGGAAATGGAAGGACATCCCATGCTCATGGATAGGTAGGATTAACATAGTAAAAATGGCAATCTTACCAAAAGCAATCTACAGATTCAATGCAATCCCCTTCAAAATCCCAACACAATTCTTTACAGACTTGGAAAGAAAAATACTCAACATCATATGGAAAAACAAAAGACCCAGGATAGCTAAAAATATCCTATATGATAAGGCAACCTCTGGAGGCATCACCATCCCTGACCTTAAGCTCTACTATAGAGCTATAGTAATAAAAACAGCTTGGTACTGGTATAAAAAGTGACATATGGACCAATGGAATCAAATTGAAGACCCTGACATTAATTCATGCACATACGAACACCTGATTTTTGACAAAGAAGCCAAAACTATACAATGGAAAAAAGAAAGTATCTTCAACAAATGGTGCTGGCATAACTGGATGTCAATATGTAAAAGATTACAAATAGATCCATATCTGTCACCATGAACAAAACTCAAATCCAAATGGACCAAAGACCTCAACATAAATCCAGTTACACTAAACTTAATAGAAGAGAAAGTAGGAAGTATTCTTGAACGCATTGGCACAGGAGACCACTTCCTAAATAAAACACCAACAGCACAGACACTGAGCACAACAATTAATAAATGGGACCTCTTGAAACTGAGAAACTTTTGCAGGGCAAAAGACACAGTCAATAAGACAAAAAAACAGCCTATAGAATGGGAAAAGATGTTCACCAACCCCACATCAGAGGATTGATCTCCACAGTATATAAAGAACTCAAGAAACTAGACATCAAAATACTAAACAATCCAATTAAAAAATGGGCTAAAGAGCTAAACAGAGAATTCACAAAACAAGAATCACAAATGGCTGAAAGACATTTAAAGAAATGCTCAACATCCTTAATCATCAGAGAAATGCAAATCAAAATGACCCTGAGATACCACCTTCCTCCTGTCAGAATGGCTATGATCAAAAATACTAATGACAGTCAATGTTGGAGAGGATGTGGAGCAAAGGGAACACTCCTCCACTGTTGGTGTGAATGCAAGCTTGTACAACCACTGTGGAAATCAGTATGGCGATTTCTCAGAAAATTAGGAATCGAACTACCTCAAGACCCAGCCATACCACTCTTGGGCATATACCCAAGGAATGCTGATTCAGACTGCAACCCACAGAACCATGGAGGCTATATATATAGCAAGGGGGACCCTAAGACAAATGTGGCTTATAACAAGTTTTGGTATTACTCAATTACTGAGCAAGCTTCAATGAAATATTTCACTATTAAGATAAGAACACATTCTCTATCAAGCTGATAACAGAAAAATAAATAAATTAATTAATTTTAAACAATAAAAAATAAATAAAATTAAAAGAAAAAATTGAAATATTAAACAAACAAACAAAGATTTTACTAAAGCAAAAAAAGACAGAACTAGGGACCCATCATTCCTCTCCACATTCTATTCTTTCCCTTGTTTTATATATTTTAAATTTTTTATCGGTGAATTCTGCTGGAGTTTACTGGTGGATTCTGCTGGAATATCCGATTCAGAAAAGCACTGGAGAGCTCCTGTTGCAAATCACCCTCTGGAGCGATGGAAGGATCTTTCTACTCGCACGTGGAGGAGACCCGATCTAGTGTTGGTGTGGCCCCGGGGTTCTGTTTATGTCTTTCCTCAGGACAATGAGGTTCCTCTTTGGATTCCTGAGCACTGAATGTGCCCTGTGGCAGCTACTGAAGCCCAACATGACAGAGACCTAATGGGTCTTCATGAAAAAATCTACCCCTCTGATGCCAACGGAGATTGAGAGCCTAATATCGCCAGCTTTGGCAAGCATTAATGTAAACCTAGGAACTGTAATCATGAGACTGGATTCTCCAGAAGAGCTGCTAGCTAAAGCTGTGCTGGGATCAAGAAAAATGGGCATTGGCGGTACGTGTTACTAGAGTTGTATCCATGCCAGTGTAAGTCCACACAATCCAGAAGAGAATTTGACATTGCTGCTGCTGCTGTTGCTGTTATAGCAATGGCACCCACCACTGCTACTCTTTCTGGGATTACCATTTCATAATTGCTTACTACAGCTAGCACAGTGGAGACCCTGGCAACAAAAGTAGCTACCACAGTTAGTTAATCTTTCATTCTATTGGGCATGATAAATTTAATTCAGTAGTTATGTACATCTCGATTGGCTTTGAAAATTATAAATTTATAAACTCAAGTTCCAGTTGCTTGTGGGATACTATCTTACAAGGTCACCAGCATACAGTATGGCTCATTAAGGAAGGGAATGGCTCAGTTGCCTTTAGCCTACTCCCTATGGGTGAGATAGGACCTTTGTTGGTCTTTTCTGTATCGAACACACAGATTGCAAGCCCAGTGCCACTTTGAGATCTTTGGCAGCAGTTAACCCTGCAGCTCACACACGATTGAGCCTGTATGAAAATGAGTATTCAGAGATGGGTAATGCCTGGGGGGCACTCACCAACCTAAAACAGAGCACCCGTGTGGCCTGGGCAGGCATCTCCATGATGGGTAAGGTGACCTGATGACATCCCACGCAACCCAAGTCAGAAGCTCATTTTTTAATAAAAGGGGGACCTGTAGGGCCCTGGCCCCTGCTTTGGTTAACTGTTGCCTTGCTTGTGGACCTTGACCTTGATATTCTCCCTATGCTAATTCCCTGCCAGGTTCCACCCTCCTGAATGCTTAAGGGAAGTTCCTTGTCTCTGTATCCTGAATAATGGGCATTAACAGATTAGATGCAAGATTGTAAAACATCAGTAGCGAACTTCTGCCCTCCAGGGTCCTCCCATTGTGCTGTAAGCCTGTATTTAAAACCTCCTCCCCACTTCTATAAATGACATTCGGCATTTAAAATTAAAAAAAATATATATATCTCTATCTATCTATCTATCTATCTATCTATCTATCTATCTATCTATCTATCTATATAATTGACTGAATACTGCAAATGTAATCTATGAATACCACAAATGTGATTAATATCATGAGTGTAATTAATGAATATCATGAGTGTAATTTAAAAAATAAATAAAAAATTATCTATACAATATTTTCAAATAGACTTTTGAAATATATAAATTATCAACCTTGTTCAAATTAGCTTTATCCTGGAGAGGCAGAAATATTGTTAAACATAAATAAATATGATAAATCCTATGAGCAGAGTTAAGGTCAGACAATGTTCTTTCTTAATGTGTGCTTGTGTAGTACATCTACCATAATTACCTGTCTTTACTAACATGTTTACAGTGGATGTTCCTGATCTCCTGGCTGTGTAAGAAGCATGAATAAAGTTTACAGTTTACTCTGTGCCTTGAAACAGGACATAGGACAAACAATTTTTTACATATATACAAGTCACTGTAATCAGCATTACTGGGTTTAAAATTCATGTCCCGTTCTGGAAAAGGGAATCAATAAGAATATCTTCTGCTGGGGAATGTCTTTCTGTATGCTGTGAATATTGGTTAATAAATAAATCTCTGACCCATGGCAAGTCAGGTTATAGTCAGGCAGGAAATCCAAGGAGAGACAGGAAAAAGAAAGCCAGAGTCTGAGGAGACAATGCCAGCATCACTAGGAGAGGCAAGATGTGAAAGTGTCGGTAAGCCACTGCCACATGGCAACTTATAGATAAATAGAAATGGGTTAAGTTATAAGAGCTAGCTAGCAAGAAGCCTGCCATAGGCCATACAGTTTGTAAATAATATAAGCTTCTGTGTGTTTACTTGGGTCCAAGTGGCTGCAGGACCCTGGGTGAGAGAAATTTGTCTGGACTGCAGGGGGCTAGGCAGGACCTGAGAAAATTTCAACTACAATCAACATGTAAGTATATAGATAAGTACATAATTAGATGTATCCAAGAATAGATTGACTTATATTTAATGAGGATATAATACTTAAGAGCTGTGCTTTATTACATTTTCTAGAAGAATGTACTTTGGAGATATCATCACAAATGTTCTAACATACTTGTTAAATTGTTACTAAAACCCATGCACAGTAAATTGAGAATGTACTTAGTTATTTTGCAATTATTTTCAGGGGCATTTTTTAACTGTATGTTTAGAGTAAGAAAATTACTAGATAGAAATATTTAATGTTTAATTCAATAAAACTTCAGTACTGTATATATCAACACATACCATATAGTTGTATGATGGACCCAATGGAAGTATCAGACCAACATCCATTTTTTGATTTCAACTATAACATAATTAAAATTAGAAACAAAAATTAAAGTAACCCATTCATAAACTTAAAATATGCCCAAACACACACACACAAAGTCTCAAAAAGATTTGAAAGACATATGGGATTTCACATAATAAATTGATATTTAAAATTAAGAATAAAGACATGCTCTTCATTTAAGTCATTATAATTTACAAAACTTAAGATATTTGTTTTGATCTTTTGAGAAAGATATATTTGTCTATGGATAGAACACTGAATTTCATTTAAGACTATACTTTTAAATTCTAACATAAATATGTTGCCTATTTTGTTCATCAGGTTATTCTGGAAATAGTCATGAGATAGATCCTATCTGTGAATTTGTTTTCTTTGCTCTTTTCATAAAGAAATGAAATATAGAGGAGAGGAGCTCATAGTAGGGTGATCATCCAGCTTCTAGGTTGTTTTGAAAAGAGACACAAAACCATGGGGAGAGCATCACAGATATATGTCAATATATTCTATGTGAAGAAAGCCTGTTACCAATGTACTAAGTAAGACTGTAAGTAAGCACTTCAATGTCTTAGTCATATTTTTAGTTATCTGCCAAATGAATACTGGCAAGAACATGACAATCTTACTGTAAGTGAGATTTAGTTTATATTTTTACAAAATGCACATTATTTATATGATATTTATAATAAATTTCTGTAATATATCCAAAGTTAGAAATTCCAGGAATGAAACTGTGCCATACATTTAAGAGATGAAAATTATTTTCAATAAAATATTCATATTCTCAATTTGCTTTCTTTTGTCACATACCAGAAAAAAATATTAAAAAATATTAGTATACATAATTCTAAAATATTTGAAAAAATAATAAACTATTTATAAGCTAACTTTAAACTAAGCACACACATATATTATCTATCTATCTATCTATCTATCATCATCATCATCATCTATTTATCTATCTATCTTTATATCTATTATCTATCTCTTCCTATCAACCTACTTATCTATCTATCTATCTATCTATCTATCTATCTATCTATCTATCTAACAAACTATAATCTTTCTACCTATCATCTATCTATATATCTATCTTATCTATCTACCTAACTAGCTATCTAGCTATCATCTATCATTTATCTATCTATCTAAACACACACACACACACACACACACACACACACACACACACACACACA
>CABHPR010123518.1:23395-42115 GCA_902168415.1 Peromyscus melanophrys
GTGAAAATATATACATAACTAAAAATATAAAAAGTATTAAAAAGTAAACTAACTCTTAAGGGTTTCATTCCACAATCTCTCAAAGCAAGAAATTATATTCACTTTGAATGCTTTTAGAATAAAATGTTTATTATCAATACTTTTGATTATATGGTAATCCAAAATGTATAACTTTCTTGAGTTTCAGCCATGATGTTCTTTGCAGACAAACAAATCCAAGACTAGATTGCACACAAAAACTTCTTGAGAGTAAATTGAGCATCCTTAAAGCTCTTGGTCAAGTGAAGGGACCAGCTATTTTTTTACTTTTCTACAAAGTTCCATCCTGAAAATGGATTTGAACTAATGTGAAACTTCTGTCCCATTCATTACAGACATGAATTAGTAGATATTGGTATCTAGGATCACATTGCAAACTTAGATTTATTACTTTGTACATTGAGCCCCCCATTCTTAATTCCTCTGTGTTAAAAATGGGATAAATATACAACCCCTATTTTATGGGGTTGTATGTTCTAATCCAATTATGATAGAAAATTTCGTAGAACTCTATCTCTTGCATAAACATGATCTCTAATTAATACTGTCCAGATTTAGTAATACAGTTCAAGACAATTTCAAATTTAAGCTATCCCTGGGGCCAGTTTTCATTTCTCTTTGCTGAAGTTAGTATAGAAATAATGTACCAATCTATTACACATTTTGTATTCTCTATGATCATGGAAAAACACTTATTAAAGAAATTAAAACTTTTTAGGACATCTTATTTTCTAGGTCTTAGTGTTTTTCATAAAATACTGTAAATTTGATTGAATGCTCTTGTGAGGTTTGAGTCCTTTTTGTATCTGTAACATTCTGACATTTGGTCATATAACTTTCATCAAGTCTAATTTTTTTCTCATACACAGACAGTCTCAAACTATCCATTGCAAATGACAGCAAAGTGGTTAAACACTTTTACTTGATGTTTTTGGAAGTTTTGCTCTTCCTGTTGATTAATTCATGGTTTTCTTTCTCTCTGAAATTATTATCATGCTCGGGTGGAAAAGACAACAGTTAGGGGAAATCTAATTATCTTTTTGTAACCCCGATTACCCATCCACAAACACCATTTCACAAAACCTCTGCTGAGTCTTTTGGTACAATTAGTACTTCTCTGTGTTCTTTGTTTATATATTTCTGTTACTATCATGTTCTCTTAACTTTTCAAACACATTGTATTTCACTTTCTTGCATTGCAGATTTTATACTACAATTTCTTTAATGAAGTATACACAGATATTTGATAAAATACATTCCAGCTTTCTATATAAATTCTCTTAAATATATTCTCATTTTGAAAGACAGAGTACATTCTGCTCAACCAAGTACATATGCTAGTATTTTTCTTTTGATTTCTTTAATGGTGTGATGGCAAGTGCAACATGTGTCATGGGCTAGCAAGAGCATCCAGAGGTATTACACATTGTCCCTGGTTTTGCTTTGTTTTTAGGCAAGATTGATGACTCAGAAAGAATGTGCTGATTCAACTAGAGAGTGAAATAACTATGACTCATGACCAGTACCAACGGACCTTGGACGATAATTAAATAACAAACATACAGTGCAAACTAATTATATTGTTAAATTAATGGCATCTTTGAATCCAAATCCCATGTTTTATATTTCATTTCTGAAACATATTCACCATTAACTGAGTTAATAGAATCTCAAAATCATTCTGACCTACACATTCATAGCATTAAAAATTATTCTTCTCTCTTGTTTCTTTTATGTCACTAACTAGATCAGCTTCTGGCCTTTCCCAAAATACCATTTATTTATTGTTACAATATCTAGTTTATTTGTAGTTGGCAAAATTAAAGAAAACACTTTGTCCTATCCTATCCTATTTTTGGGAGTCTAAAGTTTTATATCTAATTTACCTTTTATCATAACTAAGTAAAACTATAACTATTTAGTCTTCAACTCCATCAAAGACCCCAAAAGAGTATAATATTACCTGAGTAAACAGGAAATGCATTGTAAGCAACTTCCAAAATTCTAAGGATAACAGAGATATCTGGCTGCTTGGAAAGTCACCAAAAGGACCTCTGCAACATTGGGGCATCCATCTTCAGCCTACAGGCCTAGAGTCTCTGGCAGACATTTTAGTGAAGCAGGAAACTTGAAGGATTGTCTCACCTATTGGAAAAGTTCATTAGTCACTTTTCTCTGTGCCTTACAGAATGTCTGGCAGTTTATTCTGTGAAGCAGGAACCTGAAGATTAATCGTTCCTTTATTTGGCAAAGCTCAGTTGTCACTTTCCTATGGGTCCTGCAAGTCCAGTTTATACAACATATTGTCAAACAGTCCAGGCAAGGGTACTTTCTTGCCAAATAGCGAGCATTCACCACATTATTACTATTATTATATTACTTATTATTATTATGTTTTATACATTTATTAACTTTTTAATATATTTTTATTTTATAATTAATTCAATTTTGCATAACAGCCATGGATTCCCCTGTCCTTCCTCCTCCCACCCCCCAGCTTTCCCCCCAAATCCACTCCCCTTTCCAACCTCCTCCAAAACAAGGACTCTCCTGGGGATTCAGCTCAGCCTGGTAGATTCAGTTGAGGCAGGTCCTGTCCCCTCCTCCCTAAACCAAGTGCTAAGCAAAATGTCTCAGCACAGGCCCTAGGTTCCAAAAAGCCAGCTCATGAACTAAGGACAGGTCATGGTCCCACTGCGTGGGGGCCTCCTAAATAGTTCAAGCTAATCAACTGTCTCAGTTTTCCAGAAGGCCTGATCCAGTTCCATGGGGGCTCCTCAGCTATTGATTCATAGTTCATGTGTTTCTACCAGTTTGGCTATTTGTCCCTGTGCTTTTTCCAATCATGGTCTCAATATCTCTTGCTCGTATAATCCTTCCTCTCTTTCGCCAGTTGGACTCCTGGAGCTCCACCTGGGGCTTGGCTGTGGATCTCTGCATCTGCTTTCATCAGTCACTGGATGAGAGTTCTATAATGACAGTTAGGGTGTTCAGCTATCCAATCACCAGAGTAGGTGAGCTCAGGTTTACTCTCGACCATTGCCAGTAGTCTATTATGGAGGTATCTTTGTGGATTTCTTGTGGTCCTCTCTAGCACTTTGCTTCTTCCTATTCCCATGGGGTCTTCATTTATCATGGTATCTCTTTCCTTGTTCTCCCACTCTGTTCCTGATCCAGCTGGGACCTCCTGATCTGTGGTGATATTGTGTTCCCCAAAATATTGTGCACCCTAATAAACTTATCTGGGGTCAGAGAACAGAACAGCCACTAGATACAGAGGTCAGAAAATGGTGGCACACACACCTCTAATCCTAGCATTCCAGAGGCAGAGATCTACCTGGATCTCTGTGTGTTCAAGGCCACACTGGAAACAGTCAGGCATGGTAACATGAGCCTTTAATCCCAGGAAGTGAAACTTTAATCCCAGGAAGTGATGACAAAAAGCAGAAAGGTATATAAGGGGTGAAGACCAGAAACTAGAAGCTTTTGGCTGGCTAAGCTTTTAGACTTCTGAGTAACAGTTCAGCTGAGATCCATTTGGATGAGGACTCAAAGGATTCCAGTCTGAGAAAACAGAATCAGCTGAGGAATTGGAGAGGTGAGGTGGCTGTGTCTTGTTCTGTCTCTCTGATCCTCCGGCATTCACCACAATACCTGGCTGGGTTTGTTTTTATTAATAAGACCCTTTAAGATTCCTGCTACACCACTCCCCTAAGCTCTCTTTCCTCTGACACTTGTCCTCCATTACCGCTGCCCCCTCACATCCAGTTTGCTCATGTAGATCTCATCCATTTCTCTGTCACTGGGCGATCCCTGTGTTTTTTGTAGGGTCCTCTTTACTAGGTAGCCTCTCTGGAGTTGTGAGTTGCAGTCTGGTTATATTTTGCTTTAAATCTACTCTCTACTTATGAGTGAGTACATACCATGTTTGTCTTTCTGAGTCTGGGTTACCTTACTCAGGATGATTTTTTTTCTACTTCCATCCATTTGCCTGCAAACCTCATGATCTCATTGTTTTTCTCTGCTGAGTAGTACTCCATTGTGTATATGTACCACATTTTATTTATCCATTCTTCAGTTGAAGGGCATCTAGGTTGTTTCCAGATTCTGGCTCTTACAAATAATGCTGTTATGAACATAGTTGAGCATGTGTCCTTGTGGTATGATTGAACATTCCTTGGGTATATGCCCACGAGTGGTATAGCTGGGTATTGAGGGAGATTGATTATCAATTTTCTAAGAACGTGCCATATTGATTTCCAAAGTGTCTGTACAAGTTTGCATTCCCACCAACAGTGTAGGAGTGTTCCCCTTGCTCTACGTCCTCTCCAATATAAGCTGTCTTCAGTGTTTTTGCTCTTAGCCATTCTGACAGGTTTAAGATGGTATCTCCGAGTCGTTTTGATTTGCATTTCTGTGATGACTAAGATTGTTGAACAATTCCTTAAATGTCTTTCAGCCATTTGAGCTTCTGTTGAGAATTCTCTGTTTAGTTCTGTAGCCCATTTTTTAATTGGACTGTGGGTTATTTTGATGTCTAATTTCTTGAGTTCTTCATATGTTCTGGATATCAGCCCTCTGTCAGATGTGGGATTTGTGAAGATCTTTTCCCATTCTGTTGGCTATTGTTTTGTCTTGTTGACCATGTCCTTTGCCGTACAAAAGCTTCTCAGTTTTAAGAGGTCCCATTTATTAATTGTTTCTCTCAGTGTCTGTGCTACTGGTGTTATATTTAGGAAGTGATCTCCAGTGCCAATGCATTCAAGACTACTTCCCACTTTCTCTTCTATCAGGTTCAGAGTAACTGGATTTATGTTGAGGTGTTTGATCCACTTGTGCATGGTGACAGATATGGATCTATTTGCAGTCTTCTATATGTTGACATCCAGTTATGCCAGCACCATTTGTTGAATATGCTTTCTTTTTCCATTGTAGGGTTTTGGCTCCAATGTAGTGGGTAGCCATGCCAGCTTTGGTCTGGAAGTTCCAACCCCCATTGCGGCTTCAGTAACTATCACGCGTACAAGGCGGGGCCAAGGGAGGGCCTGAAGACCCGAGATTGGGACACCCGGCACTCTCTTGTTTCCTGGACCTGGACGTGAGAGGTAGACCGAGGAGAGTTCTCCAGAGAACACCGCCCGACTGTGCTGCGTCTTTTCCAGAACCTGCCACCTACCTATCCCTTCATTTGTAAGTTACCCACTAAATAAATCTTATTTTTTTTAACTACGTGGAGTGGCCTTAGTAATTTCACCAATACTCCTTATCAAAAGTTAGATGTTTATAGGTGTGCGGATTAATGTCAGGGTCTTCAGTTCAGTTCCATTGGTCCACATGTCAGTTTTTATGCCAGTACCAAGCTGTTTTTATTACTGTAGCTCTATAGTGGAGTTTGAAATCAGGGATTGTGATGCCCCCACAGGTTGTTTTATTGTGCAGGATTCTTTTGGCTATCCTGGGTTTTTTGTTTTTCCATATGAAGTTGAGTATTGTTCTTTCCAGGTCTGTGAAGAATTGTGTTGGGATTTTGATGAGGATTGCATTGAATCTGTAGATTGCTTTTGGTAAGATTGCCATTTTTACAATGTTAATTTTTTATTTCCAGCATTCCCTCTGTTTGTCTGTTTTTCATTGTTTCTATTTCCCTTTTCAGGTCTTCAACTGTTTCCCTCACCTGTTTAATTGCTTTTTCATGGTTTTCTTTAAGGGATTTATTGCTTTCTTCCACCTTTTTATTTGTCTTTTCCTCTAGTTCTTTATAGATTTTTTCCCATTTTTGTTTGACTTTTTCTCAATTTCTTTATTGATTTCCTTCACTTTTTTGTTCATCTTTCCCTCAATTTCATTTTTCATTTTTTCTTGAAAGGCCTCTAGCATCTTCATGATGATATTCTTAAGGTTGCTTTCTTCTGCTTCTTCCACCTTGTGGTGTTCAGGTCTTGCTGTTGGAAGAGGGCTAGGTTCTTGTGATGGTGTATTGCTCTTTTTTGTTGTTGTTGTATGCACTTCTGCCTTGACATCTGCCCATCTCCTCGTCTAATAGGTATGAGGTGCCTATGCCTGAGAGAGTTGCTGTTGGTCCACTGTGCTTATTGTGTCTATGTCTCAGGGGCCGTTCTGTGTCTAATCTTAGCTCTTGGTCTAATTGGAGCAGGCAGCTTCGGTGTCTCAGAGAGCTGCTCTTGAGTCAACCCAAGCTAGTTGATTCTGTTACTCATGGATTCATTCTTGGTCTTATCAGGGTTTTTGGACCAGTCAGAGGTGACTGATTCTGTGTTTCAGGAAGCCTGTCTTGTTCCAATGAGAGGTGGCGGATTCTACTTCTCAGAAAGCCACTCTTGGTCTATTCAGGGCTGGTAGATTCCCTGTCTCCTGAGTTTACTCTTGGTACAATGACAATTCTTTGTCCAATGAGAGCTGTCTCTCTAGGCCCAATGAGAGCTCTCTCTGGGCTGGATGAGAGCTGGGAGTTGGTTTCCAAGCCTCAGGAAGTGGCATGGGTCTTGGGCGGATGGGTGTGGGGGAAGGGCGTTTAGATTGCAGGGTCCTCTGGGGGGTCTTGGAGAAGGGGAATCTTCCTGCAGGAGCCCTGGCAGCTGGCTGGCAACTGGGGCTGAGTTGGGCGGGTGTTCCCAGGGAATGGTTGGGGCCCAGGGATCCCAAAATAGCATTTTAATGCCCCCAAAATGTTTATGATACCTTAAAAGCTCAATATAGGATGGTAAAAAATCTTTATCTGAAATTATATTCTTCTTGTAGAGAAAAGAACACTCTTCTCAAATTTATGATAAATCTTAGGAGCTATATTGAATTTCCTTTCTTTCTGTGAATGTTAAGGAATAATCATTGAGACACAGGCTACAAATTCTCTCTCTCTCTCCCTCTCTCCTTTTCTCTCTGGACAGTCATTGATAGTAATCCACTTTAGTGATATAAAGTACAGCAAATTAGTAGAACAGTATGTTTCAGACACTGTTAACCATATGGGGTAGGGTATTAAGTATTGTTTTCCAGATTATACTAGTTGACATCAATAAATATCAATGGAGATCAGTTTTAAGAGCTGAATGACTTTGGAATTGTATGGAAGCACAGAATAGTAACTGTGTAACAACGGGATACTTGAGAATCAAAAACGACATGAAAATGACAGACATTTCAAGAGTGCCAAAGGGCAAGTAGAGTTATCTGAGAATCTGTGCCACAGATTACTTTCTAAATCTATTGATACTGTAAATTTCACATTAAATAAAGTCTTTGACTCTCTATATTTACAAAAAATGTATTAAATATACTGGAGATTCATTTAAATGTCTGAGTTCTTAAACAAAGCCTTTATGTAACTCATGTTACAAACAAGTTTATGACCCGAGAGAAAAAGTTATAATTTCATCTAAAGTCAACTAAAGACATCCAACTGAGAAAATAATACAAATATGCCAAAAATTGTGGAAATGGAAATATGTTGTAGTTTAAAGCCATTACAAATTTTATTTTAGGTCATGTTAATATGACACTTTTACCTCATGTCTAAGAGTAAATAAACTCTCATGTAAAGCAGTATTCTGTTAAATGCAAGAAATATTTGAGTGAAGAATAAAATTTCATTAAAACATTTTCAAAGTCAAACCACACTAATCTTTTAAAATTATAAAATATCAAGATAATAGCATTTGCCAGAGGATTTTATTTTGATTTTGAAATTTGAAAGATATTATTACAAACTCAGTTTCTATTCATTTTTATATCAACATTTTTACTCACTTTCTCCCTGGAAGCATTGATTAAAAATAATTATAAAAGGGTATGTTTTATTTTGAAAATATATCAATTTTTTATGCACTACAAAAATGACTCCATTAAATAATAGATCATCTGTATTTTGAGTTTTTTCATTTAGTTACTGTTTTATACTGACAGCATTTTTTTCCTCTGCTTGTCTTATTTTTACCTTTTAGTCAAGGTTGTAGTGTTAGAAAGCACATAGAACTTTTTGATTATAAGAAAATCTGACCCAAGCATAGTGGTGAAATCTTTAATCCTAGTACTTGGGAGGCACAGACAGGTAGGTCTCTGTGTGTTCAAGGCCAGCCTGGTCTACATAGAGAGGTACAAGACAGTGAGGGATATGTTGAGAGGCCCTGTCTCAAAAACAACAACAATGACAAAAAACAAACACAAAAAGAAAATTCGACTTTCTGTACACTTGCTACAATGGTGCTTTCTTCTGTTTTCATTCTAGCATATTTATATTTTTCTATTACTTAGTTAATGAAAATTTATCAAATACTTTGTATCCTAGAAAGATCTTACATGTAGACTGATAGTAGTGAAACAGGTTTCTAAATTTTTTTTTCTTCATACCATTTGCCTCTCTCTTAAAAAATAATTTTTTAAAATATTTTTTCACATATTCACATTACCTCCCAAACTACTCTCATTAGCAATAGATTGTCTGGTGACAAGCCTACTATAGTGAGTAATCAGCCCACCAGATATCATGTAGTTAAAGAAAACGAATTTCCCTCTCACAGTATCTATCTGCTGTGAGATGTTCTGTATGCTGTGAATGTGTTACTTGATTGGTTGATAAATAAAAAGCTGATGGGCCAGTAGCCAGGCAGGAAGTATAGGTGGGGAAAAACAGACAAGGAGAATTCTGGGAAGTGGCAGGCTGAGTCAGGGGATGCCAGCCCACTGTCCAGGAAGCAGCATGTAATGGCACACAGGTAAACCCAAGGAACATGTGTCAACATATAGATTAACAGAAATGGGCGGAGTTTAAGTATAAGAGCTAGTCAGTAGTTAGCCTGAACTAGTGGCCGAGGAGTTTTAATTAATATGAGCTCCTGAGTGATTATTTTATAAGCAGCTGTAAAGTCTGTGGGGCTGGGCAGGACCGGAGAAAACTTCAGCTACAGCTATCA
Organism: Peromyscus melanophrys; assembly: GCA_902168415.1. Classification (NCBI taxonomy): domain Eukaryota; kingdom Metazoa; phylum Chordata; class Mammalia; order Rodentia; family Cricetidae; genus Peromyscus; species Peromyscus melanophrys. Next base: position 32,362 of record CABHPR010123518.1, read on the forward strand.
GTTAGTGGTGGCATTGCTTGTTTACTAATCTACTTCCACAGTGGGATTTTTCTCTGGTTGGAGCTTGTGTAAGTCTTTTCCATGCCATCACAATTATGGGAATTGTCATGTCAGAAAATCACTGTTTCTTCTGTTATCAATCACAGGCTCTTAGAACCGTTAGCCCTCTCTCCTTCATAGATCCCTGAGCTTGTTTATGTGGGATGCTGTGTATGTAAAATTTAGTGATATGTGTTTCATGGCCTGTTATTCTGTGCATGTTGACCAGTTTGGTATCTCTATGCTGACTGCCAGTTTCTGCAAAGAGAAGCTTTTCTAAGCAGGACTAAGAGATGCTCTGATCTATGGTTAGAGCAATAAATCATTAGGAGTCCTTGGCTTCCCTCCATTTAACTTTTTAAAAATACCATCTTAATTTAATTTCATAATACTTGCTTTAACTAACAACTGCAGCTTCAATTTCTAGATGAGGTATGAACCAGTTAATGATCAAATATCTTAGAATTATTCCTTCACTTTCTCATTGATGCCATTAGCTTCTGATACAACCATTTTAGAACTGTAATCTATTCTCTCCACTCATTTTCTTCCTTGTTGAACATATCAGGTCAGTGGTTAATAATATTGTCAATTACTTCTTAGAATACATTGATTAGACTTTAATTTCATATTTTTAATTGGTTATCATGGCTGATATGCTTAAGTTCCAAGTTCCCATGTCTCAACCAACCAAATAGCTTCCATCTTAAATTCATAGAATATTTTTTAGCCCATTTCATTTAGTACAGTACAGTGGAATCAACACTGTTAGTTGTGGAACCAGATATCAATAATTGGAAAAAGTACATTTTAGTGGTTAGAATTTTCTCTTTTTAATTAATTTTAATTCATTTGTCTATTTTATTAGTTATTTGAAAATTTTATGGCATGTGTTTTGATTACCTTTCCTCAAACTACTGCTGGTTCCTCTTCATTTCCTATCCATGCAACATTATGTCTTTTTTAATTCTTTCTGCTAATCAAGTCCAAATTCTTTTACTCTTAGATTTTTGGATATGTGGCCTTCCACTGACCTTTTGTAGACTCATCGGGGCAATATTCTTAAAGAATTTGGATTCTTTCTTGCATTCTCTCTCTCTCTCTCTCTCTCTCTCTCTCTCTCTCTCTCTCTCTCACTCACTCGCTAGCAATTGCCAATGACTCTTTGACTAGGTATGGAACTTCATGTCTATATTCCCTCTCCATGCTGAAATTTCATCTGGCTCTAATCTTTACAGGTATTATGCATGCTATCACAACCTTTGAGTTCACATATGCAGTTTGCAGTTTCTTGGTGACACTGTTTCTTTCTACCCAACCATCACCCCTGACTCATACAATATTTCCACTGGCTATTCTATAATGATCCCTGAACCTTTCAAGGTGGGGATATATTTGTTTCTTTAAGGGATGTTCAGTCAACAATCTCATTCTGAGCATGACCAGTTGTGGGTCTCATTCCTAACTTCTCAAATGAGATTTCAGAGATATATTAATTTGTGAGAATAATGATCAGTATTTAGAATTTTGTTTAATACTATGTCCATTTAGCAAAGTAATAGTAATATATATTCTAGGGTTTATTACCTGTCTAACCACAGGTTCTTAGCCTGAAAATAGTGCCAGGCATGGGTTTCCTTGCATGGAATGGGGCCTAAATTCAATCAAAAAGAAATTGGTTACTCCTATTACGTTCATGCCCCTATTGTACCAGTGGAAATGCAGGCTAAATATTATTGTAGCTCATAAGTTGAGGAGCTAAGTAAGATTGATGATTTTTTTTTTTTTGGTTTTTCGAGACAGGGTTTCTCTGTGTAGCTTTGCGCCTTTCCTGGAACTCACTCTGTAGCCCAGGTTGGCCTTGAACTCACAGAGATCCGCCTGCCTCTGCCTCCCAAGTGCTGGGATTAAAGGTGTGCGCCACCACCGCCCGGCGATGATTATTTTCCCCTCCAGTAGCATATATAGACTCTTCCAACAGTATGGAAATTATCCCATAGGAATGAAGATTACAGGTCAGAACCAGCTTAATATCTCCATGCTCTGTAACACAAATGTGTGTTATCCTGAGCATTAGCGTCTTACCATCAAGTTCTGCAGCATAACTAACAGGAATATCTGTACCTTGTAAGGTTTGGGGTATCTGCGACCATGCTGGCCAACAGTGCTAAAAGAGGTAACCCAGTCCTGTCATGTCTACTATGTGTGATCTTTCCTTCATGGCAAAAAAGAAACTTTTTTCATATACGTATATACCTACACATACACATATGAAACCTCTACAGTAGTAAGTAGGTTTCCAGATGACTTTTTGAAAGGTCTTTAGTGCTATTTATTCTTTTCCTTAGTTCTTCTTCTCTGCCCTCCATGATCACAAAACAAATTAACCTTCCTGTTCCCTTATCCTCCTTTAAAATTTTATAGACCTGCTTTCTATTTCTCTTCCCTTTAGAGACTTTCCCATGACCCCTAATAATTTCCTATACTCCATGATTATTCCAAATGAAACATACATATCTGAGATACAAAGCTAACATCTACAAGTGAAAATAAACATGATGTTTATGATTCTGGGTATTAATTATCTCACTAAGAATTATTGTTTTGACCTCTATTAATTTACCTGTGAATTTCATTTTTCTTAATAGCTAGATAATATTCCATTGTGTAGCTATACTCATTTTTTATTATACATTCATCAATTGATGCATATCTAGTCTTGCTGCTCTATTCACAATAGACAGGAAATATATTTGCTCTTTTAATAAATATGTAATTCTGCAATATCAGTGCTATAATTCATTTATAGCAGGCTAACAACTCACTAGCTCTTACACTTAAACTCACCCCATTTCTGTTAATCTACACGTCGCCATGTGTTCCTTGGCTTTACCTGTGTGTCGTTATATGCTGCTCCCCAGATGGTGGGCTGGTGTCTCCCTTGCTCAGCCTTCCTCTTCCCAGAATTCTCCTTGTCTGCTTTCCAACCTATACTTCCTGCCTGGCTGCTGGCCAATCGGCATTTTATTTATCAACCAATCAGTGTAACACATATTCACAGCATACAGAACATCCCACAGCATGTACATACATGTTTTTGTATGCATGCATGTATATATGTGTGTAAGAGAGTACATGTGCCTATGGGTATATGTATCTGTGTACATGTGTGTATATGTGAGTGTGTATATATTGGGTGTGTGAGAATATTTATGTATGTGTGTGTGTCTTCCTGTGAGAGTGCATGTATACGTGTATATGATTTGGTGTATGTGTGTGCTTTAATGTGTGCAAGTATTATCTGTGTGTGCATGTGTGCATATGTGAGAGTGTGCACACTTGTATGGTGGGTATGTTTGTGTGTGTGTGTGTGTGTGTCTCTGTGTGTGCATGTGCATGCATGTATGTGTGTATGCCTTAAAACGGTAAAGTGTTTCTCTACTTCTGTTGTATATTTTGATTCTCCACAGCTTATATCTCTTAGCTTTTGAAATTATTCCTGTCGATAATAATTTAAGAGGTTTTTTTTTTCATTAAATGCAATGTTCCTTACTCAGGGACTTGATTAAACTGCATATGTATATTTTTTCTCTATTCTGACTATAATAAGGATCTCAACAGCCTGATACACTATATGCCAGTCTTGGTTGACATTCAGGGTCAATATTACTACATTTCTGCCCATATTTATTATAAGTTTTTTTCCATTAAGTTCAACCCTTTACATCTTTAAATATCTCTGTTCTCCTTGTGTAAATCTCTATTGTCAACTTTAAGGTTAATGTAATTTTTTTTTCTGTTTACCCTTTGCATTTCCTCCCATGTACATCATCTCAGGTTGTGGCATTCTGAAACACACTAATTTTCACTGATTGGAAATTTCGAAGTTTGTCCTGTTTAATAACTCTGTCTAATTTAAATATGACTTAAACATAACTCCTTTCCTATATTCTTTCTTAATGACCTTAAGCTTTTTGTTGCTCAACCCCTTTGTAATAACATATCTGTCTGTATCAAAATTATTTCTCATGTGGCTGTTTTCACAGCTACTTAATAGACCATTCTATCCTCACTGTGTTAGGAGAAAAGCAAGGAAAACAACCTTCTCAATATAAATTGCATATTGTTCTGACTCTGATGTGTTTGTTATACTAACTGAAAATTATTGAAAAACCACCAATACAATTTCAGTACATTTTACCCATGTTATCTTTTAAAGCAAATAACTCCAAATATGTCAGCCCTTTTTAATACTATTTATATATCTTCTATATTCTCTTTATTTTATGACTGAAGTGTTATGGTTTACTATGATGCCCGTACTCCTTGACCTGATTTACAAATCACCATGCTTTTAGCTGCAAACATTTACTTCCCTTTAACACATTTCTTTCAATGGCAGATCACAGTCTGTTTTAGAACACCACTTTCCAAACTATAATTTTATTTTTGACAATTTGATTAATCAAATTCTTCTATTGGTTCTAATTATTATCTACCTCTTTAAATATCACTTTTTAAAGTGTATTGCTGGGAGCCACAGGATTATGCAGTAGAGATTCATCCATCATTGATTCAGACCAACCCACTAGAAGCAAGTGTTCTAATGGATAATTTGTCAGGCCTGCCAACAATCAGCTGGGTAGCTGGGTAGAGGCGTGCGGATTGAAGAGACAATGAAGAAGACAGAAAAGAGTCGAGAGGTCTGCTGGTCAATGCTGGACAGCCCCGAGTTTATTTCACAGCCAGCTTATATACAGTCTTGAGGGACAGAGGTAGAATAATGCACAGCATAGACATTCAACCACTATCTATGATGCCTTGCGTCAAGGAGCAGGCAGTTTCATTTTCTATCTCAATGTACCTGTGGCTGGTATCAGCAGCCCACATCTAGCTAGATAGTGTGTTCCTTCTTGTGGGCTAATCAGGACTTTCTCACAGTCCTTCAAGGAGGCTCTATGGGCTAATCAGAACTTTCTCACAGCCTTGGAGCAAACAAGCTTGAACTCTGTTGAATCAGAATAGACTTCAGATTCAAACTGGGAAACTGAGTCAGTTGTGGGCTCCCACAATGATTAAGCCAAGAAGTAATACATTTTGGAATTATTGCCTTTTTAATGAATTGGCTGTTTCTCTTTGTAAATTTTTTATGAGATTACAGCTATGTTATTTCCCCATTACTACACATCTTCATGTAATGTGTATGTAATTTCATGATTATATCTCAATTTTTGTTTTGTTTTGTTTTGTGAGACAGGGTTTCTCTGTGTAGTTTTTGTGCCTGTCTTGGATCATGCTCTGTATACCTGGTTCTGCCTCTTGAATGCTGGGATTAAAGGTGTGCACTACTACCACCCGGCTATATCTCAATCTTATGGGCACATATAACCATGATTGGTCATGAAGATGACTTTTTATTTAGCTGTATCATTTTGATATATAGAAAATATATATCAAAGATACACTGGGATATACTTCATAACTAGATCTATTGTACCATGAGACCATAGACGCTTAAACACTGTCTTGTTCCTTTTACTCAGACTAACAAAATAATAATCTCATCTCAGTCTAATACAAACTGCATACAGATCATTTTACCTCAGAGAAAGTTCAAACTAGATTAAAGGCCTTTGTAAATATATAATAACTTTAAAACTTTGCAGTTATGCACAAGGTCAGAGTCACAGGTGTCTATCAAGATTACCAAAGAACCCTAAGAAAGGCAGGGTAATTCTTCACTTTCCCAGACTCCTGACAATAGACCTACGTCTCAAAATTTGTTCCATTTTGGTACTATGGACCTCCCTCTTACTCCTGAAACCTTGAAAATGTGTATTGCCATAGTAAATGGCTTGGCTCCTTGTCACTAACTCTAGGAATGCACTTTTTACCAATGAGAGGTAACTCTTGTAACTTTTTCTATTGCTTCAAGTCTCCTGTGAAAGGAGAATTATTAGGCTAGAATAGAAGAAGCAGGAAGATGAGAATAGAGAATTAGAACTAAAAAATTATAGACAATTATGCCAAGATCATCAGGAGAAGAAGGAGAGAGAATAAAGAGACATGCACAGAAGGACCGCAATGCGAGTAGATTCCTTCTTACACTATTAGTCTTTCTCTTGCTTATTGTAGCATCTCCTTTGGACCCTGAGAGCAAGTCATTAAGGCAAGCCCTTAAAAGCCTCCACTAATGTCTTCCTTGGAAACAATGTTAGATGGGTTCCCCTAATCCCTTGCACACTCTTTCTCATTGTTTAATGTGTTTCTCCCTCTACTTGACTCCATGCTCCTTTACTATAAATAATAACAAACTTTGATTGGGGCTACATTTTTGCCATATATCTAGCATCTTGGAATTGGCAAGGTTACTGATTTATGGTTGCACATGCTTTTTGCCTGAAATTTTATTTCTCTCCTATAACTTAAAGGATAGTATTGTTAAAATATAATCCTATATCTTCTTAGCTGTCACCAGAAAGTAAGACAAGAGGTTTAATGGGGAAAGCATAGAGGATTCACTAGTCAAGAGCACATATACTGCTCTTGCAGAAGACCTGAATTCAGTTCCCAGTACCTATTTGGCCCCTAACAACTGGCTGTAACTCTAGCTCCAGACTACCTGACACCTCTGGTCTCAGGAGCTACCTGTATGCACACACACAGACACACACTGAGACACAGACACAGACACACAGACATACACACACACATACACACACGCACACACACATGCACACGCACATGCACACACACACGCACATGCACACACACAGGCACACAAACTGGTAATCTAATACCAAGCAATAAGCCCTGATTATATACAAGAAACTGTACACAGACTGAGCAGGGTGGTATTTATGTATCTAGGTATATATATCATGTGTGTGTATAAACATATGCGTTATGTATGTAACAGCAAATAACAAAAAAATATTGCCATGAATATGAAAGAGAGCATTGAAAGGTATGTGAGAGTGCTTAAGGGGAGGAAAGGGAAGGGAGAAATAATGTAATTATATTAAAATATCAAAAATAAAGTAGCATGTACTAGACCTCCACAAGTTTGAGCCCAATCAGAGTCCCAGAAGTGAGAGGAGGAAGTAGTCATAGGGTCCCACCATTCACCAAGAGCTATTTGAATTTGATAGTTTCTGGTAAAGGGAGTTTTCTACAATGGAGTCTCACTAGGAATACTAACCACACTTAGGGGAAGGCTGCATTACCTGGAACAGTTTTCCAACCGAGGAGTCAATGATATTTTTGTGGACATTATATTTCATGTGCTTGGTTTTGGCATTTGTGTACTTCATTACAGTTAGATACAAGCAAGAAGTTAGAGTCATTGATAATAGAAATGTACTATGTATTCCAAAAATGTAGAAAAAAGATTTGATAAGAATTTAGCCTAGCCGGGCGGTGGTGGTGCACGCCTTTAATCCCAGCACTCGGGAGGCAGAGGCAGGCGAATCTCTGTGAGTTCAAGGCCAGCCTGGGCTACCAAGTGAGTTCCAGGAGAGGCACAAAGCTACACAGAGAAACCCTGTCTTGAAAAAAAAAAAAAAAAGAAAAAAAAAAGAATTTAGCCTAAACAAATGGTAAATGATGGAAGAGACGGATATGTTTAGTCTCATTTCAAAATATCACGTGGTACCTTACTAGTATGCACAAATTTTAGTTTTATTTTTCACCTAAATAATTTAATGTTATTGTTATTAATTCTGTTAGAATTATGTACAATGTATTTTCATCATACTTACCTCCCACTCCTCCTGTTATCTCATTTGAAATTTGTACCATTCTCCATTCTCCTGCATTGTATGTGCCCCCTTTTTAGAAGATACTATCTTGCAGCAAAAACCATAGTATTTTTATCCTGACCTGGACTTCCATTCTGGACAAAGGTGAGTGCCCGCCCTCACCAGAGATCCCGTCCCTGGGCACCAGCCACCCCTGGGAAGACCTGCCCACCTTGGCCCCAGGTTCTGGCCAGTGGGCAGGCTCCCTTCTACCCCGACCCCTACTGGGAAGGCCCCCCTTCTCCAAGATCCCCTGCAGACCCTGCAGTCTCCAAGCCCTGCCGCCAAGCCCATCATCCCTCGCCACTTCCTGAGACTTAGAGACCGGCCCCCAGCTCCCATCCTGCCCCGGACTTTCCTTCTGGACAAGAACTTCCATCCTGCCTCGGACTTCCCATCTGGACAAGAGATCCCATCCTGCCTCAGACTTCCCATTTAGACAAGAGAGTCCCACCTGGACAAGAGAGACTTCCCAAATCTGTCAGCTCTTTCTGGACCAAGTGTGCTGATAAGACCAAGATCGAACACAAGGAGATGGGCAGACATCAAGGCAGAAGTACATACAACAGAATGAAGAGCAATACAGCATCACCAGAACCTAGCCCTCCTCCAACATCTAGAGCTGATCATCAAAAATTGGAAGAAGCAGAAGAAAGCAGCCTTATGAATAACATTATGAAGAAGGTAGAGGCTTATATAGAGGAAAAGACAAAAAAAATGGCAAGAGCGCTGTAAAAACCTAGAGGAAAGGACAATTAAAGTAGAAGAAAACAATAAAGTCCTGGAAGAAAACAATAAAGCACTGAAAGAAAATCATGAAAAAGCAATGAAACAAATGGAGGAAACAGTCCAAGACTTGAACAGGGAAATAGAAAAAATGAAGAAGAAACAAACAGAGGGAATGCTGGAAATAGAAAATCTAAGTAAACGATCAGGAAAATCAGATGCAAGTATAACCAACAAAATGCAAGAGATGGAAGAGAGGATCTCTGGCGTTGAAGATACCGTAGAAGAAACAGATTCATCAGTCAAAGAAAACACTAAAGCCAACAAAGTCATGACCCAAAATGTCCAAGAAATCTGGGACACCATGAAAAGACCAAACCTATGAATAATAGGGATAGAAGAAGGAGAAGAATACCAACTTAAAGGCACAGAAAATATATTCAACAAGATCATAGAAGAAAACTTTCCCAACTTAAAGAAGGAAATGCCAATGAAGATACAAGAAGCCTATAGAACACCAAACAGACTAGATCCCCCAAAAAAGTCCCCTCACCACATAATAATTAAACAACTAAACATACAGAATAAAGAAAGAATATTAAGGGCAGCACAGGAAAAAGGCCAAGTGACTTATAAAGGCAAATCCATCAGAATAACACCTGATTTCTCAATGGAGACTTTGAAAGCCAGAAGAACATGGACAGATGTAATGCAGACACTAAGAGATCATGGATGCCAGCCAAGACTAATATACCCAGCAAAACTTTCAATCATCATAGACGGAGTGAACAAGACATTCCAAGACAAAGCCAGATTTAAACAATACTTATCCACAAACCCAGCCCTACAGAAAGCACTAGAAGGAAAATTCCAGCCCAAGGAAGTCAGATACACCCTCGAAAACACAGGCAATAGATAACACCACAGCAGTGAACCCCAAAGATAAGAAGTACAGACACACTACCACCAAAAAATAACAGGAATGAACAATCACTGGTCATTAATATCTCTTAATATCAATGGACTTAATTCGCCTATAAAAAGATACAGGCTTACAGAATGGATACGAAAGCAGGACCCATCTTTCTGTTGCATACAAGAAACACACCTCAAATACAAAGACAGAAACTACCTAAGAATAAAAGGCTGGGAAAAGACTTTCCAATCAAACGGTCTTAAGAAACAAGCGG
>CABHPR010123520.1:14048-26888 GCA_902168415.1 Peromyscus melanophrys
TAAGCAATATAAGTCTCTGTGTTTACTTGGTTGGGTCTGAGCGGCTGTAGGACTGGCGGGTGAGAGATTTGTCCTGACTGTGGGCCACGCAGGAAAACTCTAGCTACAAAGTCTGCTTTGTTTTTTGATCCCTAACCTAATGAGTTATCTATGTGTCCTTGTGAACTTTAGATTGTTTTCTAGGATTTTTCATCTCAAAGCTATTATCAAAACATCTTAGTCTAACCTGAAGTTATTTTAATGCTTTGTTTCAGCTATGATGCACACTGAAACCTGTGAACCATCTCTCTACATTAAGATGAAAAGAGTTTAAGCTATTTGGGCTACTGGGACTCAATTGTTTTACTTAATCTTAAACTTAGCCACAATCTATATGGCTCCTCAATCGAAACTAATGTGTTCTAGCTGTGTGACTCTTCCTTGTTTTATTTCTTATCCTCTGTAGCCCCTGCTTTATCAGAGGAAGGAACAATATTTTATCCTAATCTTTATCACAATGCCTTACTTTATTAAATCTTTACTAAAGACTCTCAATCATCAAATATTATTTAACTATTATTGTATAAAATCATTACTTCAGTTAAACAGTACAGTTTAGGAGGACATCATCTCCATAATAATCCTCAGGTAAAAATGCCCAGTAGATGAGATATTTCTAAGAGATGATCATACTGCATTAAGGGAAGTGGGGATCTCCCCATGCCCATTTATACCATGCCAGATACCAGAGGAAGATGGGAGCAGCAAACATGTGAAGGCCCAGCAGAAGCAAAAGATGTCCCAGGGTCTGTGGTTTTGGGGCCTTTTCTATCTAAAACTTACCCATCAAGGTTTTGTTTCCTGATGGCCAATCCCCTGAAGTCAATTGCCATCTGCTGCTCTTCTGTCATCGCCAATGGCATGCATCAGATTGTGCTCCTGCTCTGTTTGATTCTTCCCTGACTTTTCCACTCTACATTCATCTCTCCTCCACACATCTCTCTTCTACATATCTCCTACACACATCTTTATACAGATATTGCTCTATCTCTCTACACAGCTCTCTCTTCTTCATAACTACTCATTTTCCTCACCACACAGCTCTCTCTTATAGCTCCTCTACATAGCAGCAGTTCTCTCAGAGAAAAAAATTCTGAACAAATATATGAGCTACATTATGAGGGTCAGAGCCATTTGATAACATATGAGAATCATAGTTTTATTCAGGCTAGGGATGTCACATTGACCAGCCAGTCACTGAGTGGCAATGCTCGACTGTCAGCCAAGCTTCTTGGTGAGCAGGCAGGAGGCACATAGGCTGAGTGGTCAGTATTTCCCAACAGAAAGTGACATTGAAATTCAGGACTTAAACAATGAACAATTCGATAGCTGAACCTTGAGTCTTGTGTCATAAACTGAGGTTGGGAATGTGTTCAGAGAGTCAATTGCTGAGAGAATTATGTCCACTAAAGTTGCTTTGTATTTGACTTAGTTCAACAGACACTTGGGAATTTGTCCTTGTGCCTATTTTGCAGGGTCAACTAGTCTATTTTGAATTTGCTCTAAAGTCTAAAATCAGCTTTAAAAAAAAAGTTGTCTTTGTAGCTGAGAATACTATTACTTTCCTATGTCAGCCTGTGTCATGAAAAATATCCTGGTATTATTTCTATTCATCAAAATTATACAGGTTAATGAGAAGTCATCTTCCTGAGCATCCACAGATATATGTGCCCATAAGATTGAGATGAAATAATGAGATTAAATATACACATCACATGAGATTACTCATTACAGTGCAGGTATTAGGGAGATACCACAGCTGTTTTTGCACATGTGAAATTACAGACAGAAGCAACAGTATTCAGATTTTCTGGCACCATAAGCTTTGCTTGAACAGGGTTCCTCCATCAGAAAATTATTCATCTGGTGTGTTAACACTTGAACTATCAACTGCTATCTGTTGTATAATGCCATGGCTCTTGACAATCACAGACCAGTGATTCATTCTTTTTGTTACAAAGTACTTTTGTATTACACAACTATACCACGATATTTCTCCATATGTGAACATATGTGTTTCTAAGTTTTGGCAATTATGAGTTATTGCAGTTATGAAAGCTATCATGCCAATTTGTGTACAAGTCATTGTGTAAGCATACATTTTTTTCTTTTTAGTAAATATCATTTTTGAACGGTTGGTATCTTCTGTGTCATTTCTTCCTTTTACACATTAAATATACACACATGATTTCCTGACTGTACCCATGAGCATGTCTCATGGCTGTCTAATGTATATTCTATTCCTAATGTATCTAACCTTTCCTATCTGTGTCCCATAAGCCACTTGGTTTCATTTATCTTCTTTTCTTCTAAATTCCTATGGTAAATTTGAATATTCCATTTCTCCCCATCTTAAATCCAAGATTCAGAGAATGTGATTCATTTTGCTAAAAACTGATCCCTTTGAATCCTCAATTCCATGTAGTGTGAGTGGGTTTCATTCTCTTTCTGTCTTTCTTTGTCAGAGTCTTATCAGCCCACACTAGCTTCAAACTCCTTATGTATTGAAGTGTGCCTCAAATCCCTATGTCTTGAACTGTGACTATCTTCGTCTCCAAAATACTGAAACTATAATTGTGCCCAACTATGCTGGGCTGGATTTATTATTGAGGATCTCCATTTTGAATTCATTCTTTAGTCAGCTTCCTCTATCTATTAAAGGGAAAACTGACTACATTTCTTCTCTGACCTTTTGAGGTTTGTTTCCAACTTCTGCTAACAGTCAGCCTGAGCAGGAATCTGACTTCTGTCAGTTTTTACAGAATGATCTTTATTATTAATTAATTATTTTTTGATTTTTGGTTTTTTTACATAGCTCAGGTTGAACTGGAACTCACAGTCCTTCTGTTTTAGTTTATGTACTAATTTACTCTGTTTTCTAATTTTTAATATGTTTTTTATTTTGCATTTAATTTTTTCTTTTTTACAGAGGGGTAGTTACGGCTTCTAATATACCACCCTGTAGATATCATAGTTGTGTTGCATACAGAGAATTCAGTAGATTACCATGTTTCAGAGGAGGCCCATTAGCTATGAGGTGGGGGAAGATGAAAGGGAAAATAGCCCAAAATATTAGTTAAAAGACTTCATCTGTGCCTGTATTCCAAATCTTCCCTCTCTCCTTAAAACACAAGCATGTGAGACCTTGTTCTGTGTGCTACACATATTTATTTATACCTAGAACATTTATTGACAAAATATAAGTGGGAAAGAAGGTTTAGCATAAAATAATTCCTTGGAAATATTAAAAATCAGTTTTACCTGCTGATCAAAAATTACAAGTATGGATTAAGATGGGAATTTTGGTATGATCAAGAGATCATTTCTTTTCAATGAGCTTAGAGAATAAAAACATTTTAGTGATGATCTTATGATTAATAGTTCCATATTCTGTATATTTTGGCAAATAGAAATTTTAAAATCATGACATTTCAGTGAATGTTCCAAATTAAGTAATTGCCTATTGTTTTTGTACTTTAGTGACTTGAACACAGCGAAATTCGACCATAATACTGGAACATGTGCATTTTTATCTAGAGCAAGACTAGATAATGATAGCTGTGATCAACTCTACCCCTGTATCTGTGAAAAGAGACTGTGTAAATTCTCTGATTCATACTGCAGCAAGAGCTAAAGGCAAAATGAAATGTGCTGACCCTCATTTGTTTCCTGTAATAATTTATGACTCCTTATGAACAAGTGTTTTGATCACACGACTGGGTTCTCTGTGTAAACAGAGAGATGAGCTGGAAGAGGTTGAAAATATTCTCCCAAATCTGACTTGGCAGAGCAGAGGTCGTCTTTCTTCCTGGAAGACACAGAACACATCTTCTCTGGTGTATGGACACCCTTTGCCTCAAGCCCTGAAGAATCTGTTCTTTCTGTTTACTTAAACACCCATAGAACTAAATAAAGGACCCTAAAAAACAGCCTGACTATTTCATTATCAATAGGATAAATCGTCTCAATTGAAAGCACAATTAAGATTTACAGTGTAGTTATAAGCTTCAATTTCTTAGTTGTTAATTGATTGCTGTTCTGTTTTATTTTGTGTGTTTTGTTTCATGTAGAAGTTTTCTTCATTGTTATAAACATCCCACTTGCCCATAAAATTTAATTTCAAATTTGGTGAAGATTTACAAGGATAGTTCAAGGAATTATATTTTATCCAAGGCATCAGTTTATCCCCTCCTTCTTTAAACCATCTGTGATAAGTTGAGGCCTTATAGAAATGGTGGTAATAATTCGAGTTGACTAGATGTAGTGGCTTACACTTGTAACTTTAGCAATTAGGAGGCTAAGACATGATTGCTGAAAAATAATGAATACAGTGAGAGCCTGTGTCAAGGAACCAAATAAACAAAACCAAATTGAGCCCCAAAAGTTCCTAAGTATTTTCCAGGGACATCACTTTATCTTATACAACTGTACCCAAGTAATCAAACTCAGGACATTTAGTATTGATACAGTAATTTGTTCTAATCTAGGACCATGTATTCATCCACTGAGGGATAATGTCACTCTAGGTATTTCCTCCATGTTCAGGTTCACGTGCATTCAGTGCTGATGTCATTGTTGTGTTATTTAGTCTTGAATAGTTTATGTTTTCTGGTGGTGGTAGTTTTTTGTTTGTTTGTTTCTTTTTTCCAGGACAGGGTTTCTCTGTGTGTTACCTTGTCTGTCCCAGAATTCTCTCTGTACAGCAGGCTGACCTAGCACTCACAGATTTGGCTTCTTCTGCCACCTGAGTACTGAGATTTTACACACACACACACACACACACACACACACACACACACACACACACACACACACCCGGCCTTTGCAACCCTAAATCTTGTTATATAGACAAGATTGCCCTCTAACTCACAGAGATACACTTACTTTTGCCCCCCAAGGCCTGGTGTTAAAGTCATGCAACACCATGTCCAGCTGAGAAATATGGACTTTAATAAGTACACTACTTATCTTCCATTAAATCCAAGCAGAACATTTCCATCTCCTCTCAGAGTCCTTTCTTGCCACAAGCTATACTCTTACACAGTAAGTTGGTTCTATTCCCATTAAAGCTTTGTATCTGCTTTCTTTTTACACCATGTTTTTAACATTAACCAACAACTTCTTCTTTTTAAAATAATATTTTTATTAATTCTTTGATAGTTTCATGTCATATTTTTTAATTGCATTCACTTCCCCTGGTTAATTCCTTCCAGTTTACTCCCACCTCCCTACCCACTCAACTCCTTTTTTTTGTTTTTTTTTTTTTCTCTTTTTCTCTTTTAAAACCCATTGAGTCCAGTTGTGTTGTTCAGCTACCTTTCGATATTGGCCCTGGAGTTGGTTCACTGAAAATATTAATAAAATTGACAAAACTTTGGCCAAATTAACTAAAATATACTGATAGGATTGAAATTAATAAAGTCAGAGATGAAAAGAGAGACATGATGGACACTGAGAAAATTTAGGGAATCATAAGGACATACCTTTAAAAAATCTATATTCCACTCATATAAAAACTGGCTGCCCTGGGCGGTGTTGGCACACACCTTTAATCCCAGCACTCGAGAGGCAGAGGCAGGTGGATCTCTGTGAGTTTGAGGCCAGCCTGGGCTACCAAGTGAGTTCTAAGAAAGGCGCAAGCTACACAGAGAAACCCTGTCTACACGGAGAAACCGTGTCTCGGGAAAAAAAAAAAACCACAACAACAACAACAACAAAAAACTGGCTGCCCTCATGCTTGGAGCACAGAGGGGGGAGCACGTCCAAATTCTTTTTATGACACCAGCAAATGTTTATTAGAATCTCCTCCTGATGGAATTTTGCCTTAGTGAGTATGAAATGACCTACCTTGCTGCTTCTCACTAGTTTTGGTTTGAACTCTATTTTGTCAGATAACAGAATAGTTATACCTTCTTGTTCCTTAGTTCTGTTTGCTTGTAGTGTCTTTTCCACGCATTCCTCCTAAGTTCGTATAAAAATTACTTTTCTAATGTTTGATAAAACACCATGATCAAGACAAATTATAGAAGAAAGGGTTTATTTTAGGCTTATGATTTATGAAGGCTAGGTTCCATGATGGCTGAGCAGAGATATGGTGGAAGAAATAACTGAGAGCTTACATCTCAAATCACATACAGGAAGCAGAGCAATCTAATGCTAAATGTAGTGAAATCTTTTGAAACCTCATAGCCTGCCCCCTGTGACATGCTTCATCCAGGAAGACCACATCTCCTAATCTTCCCCAAACAACCACCAACTTGGAACCAAGTATTCAAATACTTGAAATTTATAGGGTACATCGCATTTAAACCATCATTGGTGGTATCCAAAAGTTAGTCATGTTTCTTGAAGGCTCATTAAAGAGACAAGTACAGTGAAAAGCAGAAAAAAGAGATGTGTTCAATGTGACTATCACTGAGAACAGTTAAAAAAAAAAAAACAATTCAGTGAACACCAAGTCCATCTTTGCTGTTCCTGGCACAAGGCTTAGGTTTAAATAGAGTTCAAGAGATATGCATAAAGCATAAAGCAGTAGTGTTCATGGTGTGGTTCCAATTACCACTGCTGTCTTTGCTTCAGTTGCTTCATAAGAAGTTTATAGAGCCCTTTGCCATAATTGTAATCTGATGTGGGATGTCTTTCCATATGTTGTGAATATGTATTGCTCTGATAGGTTGATAAATAAAGCTACGTTGGTCTATGGCAGGGCAGGATGGAGCCAGGCAGGAAAATCCAAGAGAGCTAGGAGAGAAGAAAGGAGAGTGGGGCAGATGTTGTTAGCCACTGCCAGGAGAAACAAGATGTAAAGTACCAGTAAGCCACAAGCCACATGGAAAGGTATGATGTAGCATGAATCTTAAAGAGTCTTATTAATAAAATCAAACCTGAGCCAGGTATTGGGGTGAACACTGGAAGGTCAGAGAGACAGAATAAGCCACAGCTATCTCACCTAGCCGGATCCTCAGCTGGTCTTGCTTCCTCAGACTGGAGGCCTCTGAGTCCTCATCCAGAATGGGTCTCAGCTGAACTGCTGCTAGAAGCCTGAAAGCTTAACCAGCCACATGCTTCTCCAGGCCAAAGGCTTCTCCAGGCCAAAGGCCTCTAGTTTCTGGTCCTCACGCCTTATATACTTTTCTGCTTTCTACCACCACTCCTTGGGATTAAAGGCTGGCTTTCTGGGATTAAAGGCGTGAGTCACCATGCCTGGCCGTTTCCAATGTGGCCTTGAACTCACAGAGATCCAGAGGGATTTCTGTCTCTGGAATGCTAGGATTAAAGGCGTATGCTACCACTGCCCAACCTCTATGTTTAATATTGTGGCTGTCCTGTTCTCTGACCCCAGATACGTTTATTAAGGTACACAGTATTTTGGGGAACACAATACCACCACATTTCCTCTCTTTTTGTCTAAAATTAAAAAAGCTTATAACTAATACAAGAAATACTATATCCTATAAGTATATACAATATACACAGTCAAGATTACATTAACAATGTCTAGTCCATTAACATTTGACAGATTCATGTAGAAAACTCCATTAATATATAACAGTGTCCATTCCAGTAACATTTGACAAATTCAGACAAAAAATTTTCATTACTTATCTTATTTAAAACAAGTAATTCCTTTTTAAAAGTAGATTCCATAATCTCCCTTTTTATCTTATCATATCCATATTCTCTCTTTTTTCTTTTCATAATACATTCAGTAGTCTACCTTTTGTCATTTTTATATCTTCTCCTTTTTCTTTTCAGTGTAGATTCAGTGATCTACCTATTTTTCCTATTTTTCTTTATCTTTTTTCTCAGAGTAGATTCAATGATCTATCTCATATCTATTTTCTCTTTTTCTTTTTGCTTTCTAGGGGTGAAGATATCTTTAGGGAATCTTGAAAAGAAAATTTATGGGTTAATTGTCAAGTCCTGTATCATTTGTCCAGTCTTTGCATAATAGGAAAGTTCAGGGCTTGTCACAAGTCCTTGCTCGAGTAGTCTGTCAGGCTGGATCATCTCAGCTAGTCATCTCAAAATTGTCCTGAGTAGTTTGTATTCTAAAGTCCATCTTTCCATGGTGTTAATCAGCTTAATGGCTTTACCATCGTCCTTGTGGAATCATCGTTGTGGGATCCTGTCGTCTTTTTGAAGATTTCAAAGTCACTGTTAGGCGTGGTTATGGTTCCCTGCAGACTTTTTTTTTTTCTTTTTTTTTTTTTGTGCCTCCTCTGTAGTTTGGAGTAATCACAGTCTGATAAATGTCTGTCTTTCGGAACCATGACTGTTCTTCCCTAGAAGAGAAAATCTTCACAGCAATTTCTCCCAACCATTTGTCTTGCCAAACTTTTCCAAACTGACCTTTGCCGATGCTTTCTTGTAACATGATGGTCCTGGCAATTCTTCTCTGAACAAACAGTGGTAAACACTTTGTCCCAGGTAGCAGCTTCACCACAGTCACCAACATGAAGAGAAGGAGCCAGCAACGTGGAGCAGCAGCCGCTGCCTCCATGGTTCCACCGCTGTTTGTGGTTCGGTCTGGGCTGAAGCTTCTCCCAAGCCTCCTAGGCCGGCCTCAAACTCAGGATCCTCCTGCCTCTGCCTTCTTCAGTGAATCCTACCGGTGTGTGCCGCCACAACTGGCCGAGTGTAGCTCGGGCCTGAGTTGGGGCCCACAAGTGGCTTTCAAGAATTCGTACCACGAACGTTGGGCGCCAGATGAGTGTAGCTCGGGTCTTTAGTATATATATGTAGAAATGGGTTGATTTAAGATATAAGAGCTGGCCAGCAAGAAGCCTGCCATGGCCAGAGTTTGAAAATAATATAAGCCTCTGTATGTTTATTTGGGTCTGAGCAGCTCCAGAACTGAGGACACAGAAAAACTTTCAACTACAGTAATCTGCATAAATAAAATGTAGGCATAAACTAAGTTAGACCATCATTTAGAGCTCTCGATCCAATATGGTGGCCTCTGGTCACCTGTAGCCACTGGATCCCTGGGAAGTTAGTGACTTAGATAATAGCTGTAAGAATTAACTCTATGGAAAGATTAAAACAAACAAAAAGCTAAGGATTCTGTGTATTTCCAAACTATGTTTTTAGTCTTTTGATTTGAGTCCCAGAAACTCAGCACTCCTTCATTCCCATATGAATCTGTCAGACCCCAAGGAATCCCTTCCTGACACATCTAAGATAGGGTTTTTCCAACTCTCTCTTTACATTTCCTCTAGTGCAATTACTTTGTTTCCTTTTCTTAGACTGATATTTACTACAAGAAACCAAGCAGGGGATAATAATACTACAGAAATAACACAGTATAAGGTTTCCCTTTTTCACATTCTGGAAGGGCCTCAAAATTTTAGTGGTGTTTGGTTGAATCTTACATAACCATTATCGTAAGCTGGCAGCAACTTTGAGTTAAAACCACCCAAAAGACATTTTCTTCTCCCATCCCCACCAGTGATTCACTCTTCCAGATGCCTAGTTGCCCTCATGGCCACTGATACCACCCCTCCTGTAAAAACCTATGATAAAGTTGGCTGCAGACTTTCTGGATGCCTTGCATTCTCCTGACTTTTATTTTAGCTATCTTGACCTGTACTGTGGCAGGCATGCTACAGCCACACATTGTCAGAAACACAAGGACCAAAAATTAGGGAGATTTAGAAAGCCAGTGGTCTTGAAATGCTTTTGAGCCTTGGGTGAAACAGACTTTTCATTATATGTGTACAAATGCATGGCAAAGGACTACATACTTATAGTTGTTATGAGATTCAGCAGGCTTCTGAAAACAGAAAAATTTAACAATACATGCAATTTCTAGAAGTAGGAATGGCCTCAAAGGCAAAGTAAAGCATTTGAATCCCTCATAATCATTCTGAATTTATTTTCCCTAAAGCTATAAAATTTGGCCTTATTTCCTGGCAGTGCAGTATGTTGAGAAGATACCACAGTGCAAAATAAGATGATCTACGATGAAAAACAACACATAGAAGATGGCAATCTAGAGAAAATTTTTGTGGTTTGTGATTGAAGAAGTAACAGGACCCTAGGTCTCCCAGGCCTTCAAAGCTGCAGAACTCTGGTCTCTTCCTGAGATCTCTGTTTTATGTATACTGTCCTGTTATTTTTAATATTTTTTTCTGCCCACAGAAAGGAGAATTTCTTTGAAGAGATAACATCTTAAAATTTTGTTTCTTTGAATATAAGGAATTTTTCATCCATCACCAACAGACATCATTGATCAAGCTTGCAGACACAGAGGGTGGGGAACGTTGAAGTAGGTTTTACTTTAAAAGGCCCCTCAGAGGAATTCTTTAGATGGAGAAGAAAATCTATGGAAAAAATGGTTTTTACTAGCCACTTTATGTGGGTGTGGGTGCTATGATGTTTACTGGGAAGTCTTTGTGACATACAGTGTGGATGTGTATGCTATGTGCTATGATTTTTACTAGGAACTCTATGTGGCACTTAGTGTGGATGTGTGTGCTGTGTTATTTTTCATGCACTTCTGTAGAGGAAAATCCCTTACCTTTTTTTCTATCTCATTGCTTTTCTCTCCTCTTCAGAAATGGTTAAGGAGGGTGTTCTCACAGTGGTAAAATCTCATGGCAATAGGTAGAAGCTAATGTAATCCCCAAATTCTGATAGTTGATGCTATTCCTGTTGTAATAAATATCATGCTTGAAGAATCATTAGCTTAGAACAGGACCTCACAGTCCCAACAACCCAGAAAATCTGTGTATTTCTCTTTACAGCTTAACTACTCAGTATTTATCAGCCATGCTTCCCCCTGCATTTGATACACATAAATGCTACTTGGAGCCTTTAAGTGGTGAAGAAGTGATACTCAAAATATCCATGGTGATTTTCAAGGCAGAGTCCAACATCTCCAAATAAGAGGACCATCTCTTTGATCTGTCAACTATTAACATACACAAAACACAAGAAAGATCTATTTTATTTGACACAGATTTCAATAGAGTTAGTTCAAACCCTTGCTGTTATGAAGACAATAATGTTGGCAGTTTCATCCAGTTACATTTGGACCCATATTGCCATTCCCAACTCTCACTGTGTTTTCTTTTACTGTACCCAATGATCCCAGTAGCTTCTTCTTGCTGGATCTTCATGATTTTACCACCCCATACATGTTTCCTATGTCAACAGCCAGCTGTCCTGGTAAAAACACTGAAAGGAACTGCCTTGTCTTTTATGGCCCTGGGAAGCTTCAAAACATCTTGTATATGAAAAGTCTTATTTGTAATCATTT
Source organism: Peromyscus melanophrys (assembly GCA_902168415.1). Lineage (NCBI taxonomy): Eukaryota > Metazoa > Chordata > Mammalia > Rodentia > Cricetidae > Peromyscus > Peromyscus melanophrys. The sequence continues at coordinate 25,351 of CABHPR010123520.1, forward strand.
TTACTAACAAAGACTTAGCGGTTGTTTAAAATACCAAAGAAAATGGAACAAAAATGTGCTTTCAGTGAAGGAAATTTAGAAGCTTGATTTAGGGTATAAGAGTCAAGTAATTCCACTTTAATGATTGATTAAATGTTAAAATTATGTACAGTACCCATTTACTACTAAATACTTGGTAGATGTTAGACTTACTTGCAAATATGTGTATACATGCTCTACACACATGCATGTTATGTCTTTATGAAGAACTTTTTGTTTTGTTTTGTGGTTTTTGAGACAGGATTTTCTATGTGGCTCAGTTTGGACTCAAACTCTTATTCCTCCTGCCAGAATCTTCTGAGTAATAAAATTCATCTTGGGCTACCATAGCCATCATGAAAACTCACATGAGACTCACACAGTGGCATGCCAAGGGGTGCTGTAATGATGATTGGTGGTGGCTGTTTTAGAACTGCCAACAATAACTAAATACTATACATTTTATAAAAGGTGGATAATTATACACATAAACAAAAGTCCTTGGTCAAGCCTTTTAATTATACATTCACTTGTAGTTACCTCATTAAACTGTAAAGTAAATGAGTGAAAAACCCATCATGTGGAAGGTGCTTTAGGAATCAAGGTATAATGGATGAACAATGAGCACCATGTGATACAGTTTGTAACATGACTTTAAATGGCTTTTGGGAATTTTTAAATCCAAATAGGAAGTATGTCTTTTGAACCTGTGAGACCTGTACTGTTTGTCCACTTTTGTGTTAAACTTGCTCACCAGACTTTGTGACTTTTGCACAGTGGCCACCAGAAGGCATCTACAATAAATTGCATAAACTCAAGGCTCAGAAATTTGGAAATGAGTCTTAGTAAATTTATTATCAAATGCTGCAGTTGGGAATATTAGTAGACTATTACTGCACGTAAACTTAGCAAAATATATTATTACCTTAAAAATGAAAAGTAAATTTTGAAATCCTTCTTCAGAATATAACATATATTACAATATGCCCATATTTCTTCCCTTTAGCATATGTTATATTGCCAAATACAAGATAATACCTGTACCCAACAGTAGAGTAAAAGTTAAGAGTGTTTGATAGAGTCTATCACAGTGTTTATATCCACAACCCCAGCACTTGGGCAGCTGAGGCAGGATGATCATCATGAGTTTGAGAACAGCCTCAGCTAAAGAGTGATATCCTATCTCGAAAAGCTAAAACTATGCTGGGCATTGCTGTGGGATGTCTTTCTGTATACTGTGAATATGTGTTGCTACCATTGGCTAATAAATAAAGTTGCTTTGGTCTATGGTAAGGCAGCGTAAGAGCCAGATGGGAATTCTAAGCAGAGACACAGGGAGAAGAAGGGGGTGTCAGAGCAGATGTCATCCAGCCACCCAAGGAACAAGATGCCAGCAGACTGGTAATGCCATGGCCACATTGCAATGTATAGATTGATAGAAATCGGTTGATTTAAGATGTAATAACTAGCTAGCAGTAAGCCTGAGCCATAGACCAAAGAGTTTGTAATTAATATTAAGC
>CABHPR010123521.1:0-11044 GCA_902168415.1 Peromyscus melanophrys
TGTGTGTGTGTGTGTGTGTGTGTGTGTGTGTGTGTGTGTGTGTGTGTTTATTGGGTATTGTTCCTCAGGAGCTGTCTACCATGACCTTTGAGATACAGTACTTCCTTGGGATATGGATCTTTGCAAATTCAGCTAGGTTGGTTGGCTAGAAAGACCGAGGAATTACCCTGGACTCTCCCTCCCCTGGACTGGGATTACAAACATGTACCACCTAGCCAGGGTTTTCATGTGGGTGGGTGGTGGCCGTCCACCCTGAGTTCTTATGCTGGCATGGAAAGTGCTTTAGTGATTGAGCTACCTTCCCCACTCCTTGTCTCTGGTGCCCCCACACCTCTTTCTCTCTACCTCCCTCTCTGACTTTTTCCCTCTTTTTTAATGCTATACTGGGGATTGAACCCAGGGCCTGGTTCATGCTATGCAAATTGCCCTGCCAATGAGCTACATGCCCAAACCTTATTGTATTTTTATTTTGAGACAGGGTCTCATGACATCGCCCAGGATAGACTTGAACTCACATTGTAGTCCAGGCAAGCCTCGAGTCTGTGATCTTTCTGCCGCAGCCTCTTGGGTAACTTCAATGACATATAACGCAATTTAGCATGTATTTCTGTGTCCATCTTTGTGCTTTTCCAACAGGCTGTTTAAATTTCTTTAATGTATGGACTCAAGTTTCGTACTTATATATGGAGCTGTAGATTTCTTCTGAATCTTTGCCCTGTTAAACAACTGGGCACACATAGCAGTTAAAAGATTACAAAATTTAATCTAAAAGACACATTTTTCCATTTAAGTAACAAAATTACTACTAATATATTTTGATTAGAAATTTTCTCACTATTCTTGGCTGATATTTGCAACTTCAAAAAAAATTCTTAAAAATCTATCGATTTTTGTTTTGATGTGTTCCCAGTTTCTGCAACCACTTTGTACCTATTATCTAAGGAACGTGGCTGCCACACGTTATGAATGTTCATGCTGACTTTCTGTTTACAGGAGCAGCTGGGCATCATGATTACTCTACTTGTGGTTCCTGCCTGGCTGATATTTTACTGCAAATCTTCAATGGCTCAATTACTGTCAAGTGCGTGCTAAGAACTGTAGGAAACACATAGCAGATTCTCTGGCATTATGCTTCTCTTCAGCAATGGTACGGTGGTAATCACTCTCACTGTGATAACCACATGTGCTTGCATACATCACATACATATTCACCTAGTTATTGGCAGCATCAATTTCTTATACAATAATATTTTAGTTAAAACATCTGAAGTTTTGTTTCAGATTGGCACTAACAAAGATTAATGTTCTGGCTGCAAGAAGTACTAACTCAGTGGATTCCAGCTAAGCAGAAAGTTATCCACCCTCAAATCATTTGTAGATTCCTTTTTACTAATATACCTGGAACTGTGAGAAAAGAGCATCAAGAATTTTATAATTTTAAGTTATTAATGAAACTGGTGGTTTTTTTCTTATAAAAAGGGCTTTAGTAATATTTCTTAAATTTTCCTTCTGTTTTGAAATACTTGAAGTCACCTTGGTAGCAGGAAAGGGAGTACCCATGGGTTGGCGGGAGTCTAGTTAGGGTGCTACTCAATGGTCAGCTGAGGGAGGAGGCCATTTAGAAAGGAGAAGACTGTCAGTCCGGCCCTATGGCTGTAAGAAGGTGCTGATCATCTCTCGTTCTCCTGTGGTGGGACTGGGGAAGGAAAGAGTCATATTCTTTTGACTCCAAGGTGTCTAAAATAACTACTTAAAACTTAGGACGATCATAAATAATGCTTAATGATATTTTTTTCTAGACATTACTAAGCATATTTGTATATGGTCATGTATTTTCATTTTAACAACTGCATGTGATAGGAGCTCTTTTTATTTACATTTCATAAGTGAGGTATATAAAGCACAGAGAAGCTTGTCTTCTGTCTTACAATCTTAAGTGGGGGCACATGGAGCCACGTGGAAGAACACTGCAGAAGGAAGTGAGATATTGGCCATCCGCAGATCCCACTGAGGCGGAAGGTGAGGAGAGAGAGCAGGGCCATCTTAACCAGAGAGTCTCTCACATCAGCAGACTATGATCTTTGGGAGCTGAGTTTTTTTCTGAGGAAGCCATACATGTGGTCCTTAGGAAGGCTGGTACTAGACACCTCCCACATAGCAGGAGAGGCTTCAACAAGACATCTCGAAAAAGTTTGTCTTTTCCTCTCTTTTCTAACCTTCCCACTCCTAAAGAAGCTGTGATGGAAGCCAAATTATGTGAGATATGAGAGGAGGGGAGGAGGGAATGAGGGGATAAGCGAAGGGGAGGTGTAGATGTAAGCAGGGGCGTGGTGAAGACAAGAGAAGATGGGAAGGATAAAACAAGCATCCCTTCTCACTTCCATATCTTCACACTTGCTCTGAGTCTGTTTAAGCTGAGAAAAATAAATTCAAATTTCTCTCCTACTAAGGCATCCCATACTCAAAGAGTATGGTGTTACTATGGAAAAATGCCAAGGAACAGATCTGTGTATACAGAGCTGAGGCTAAAATATCTTGTAAAACAAGGTGGAATAGAACATACTGATGATACATAATGGTCTATAGATTCTCTTTGCAAATCAACTTACGATGATTAAAAGTTACTAATGAAAACCTGTCACTCTACTAAAGGCACACAACGTCTTTACCCATCTCCACCCATGGTTTCACCTGGGATGAACCCAAAGTGATGCAGATACAGGTGAAGTGAAGTAAAACAGACGGACCCACAAGGAAGAGCTATGGACTTTAGCATTTGACAGAATGCCCATCTTTATATAGGGTTTGGATATGAAGAAATCATCAACGCAATAGGGAAAAGTTGAGTATTCCTTTTGCTCAGGAGAGTAATTTTTCCTTAAAATTTGCTCAAACACTGTGAAGATGTTGCAAAGGCCATGCTTGAGTCTCTGTTGCTGTTATAAACAGCACTGTCACAGACAACTTAGGGAGGAAAGGTTATTATAGATTACAGGTTACAGTTCATTGTAGAGGGAGGCCAAAGCTCAAGTAAGAGATCATGGAAGAACACTCGTTATGCTTGATCTCCCATGGCGTGCTTAACTTCCTTTCTCATACAACCCAGGAGCATCTGTCCACTGGTGCTACTGCCCATGATGGGCCAGCCCCTCCATGTCAATCATTAATCATGAAAATGCCTCCCAGACATGCTTTCAAGACAATCTGATGGAGGTTATTCTCGGTCAGTTCTTCTTTCTTATTTTCTCCCCTTTATTAACTTAGGACTTTGCTGTTTTTCTAATGCCTAACAATGTAATGTTAGGTTGCATATTTGTAATTTTTCTTTTTCATGTGTAAGCTTACTGCTGTAAATGTCTCACTTAGAATGACTTTTACTGTAACTGCTATAAACCTTAGTATGGTGGTATGTCTATTATTTTCATTTGTCCAAGATAGTTTTCAACTTTTCCTTATTTAATTGTAGAATAATATTAAATATTAAATAAATTAAATTATTTTCCAACCCTTGATAGGTAGAAGATGATGTAAAATAATCTGGAGTTAGAGTGCAAAACATGAGTGTGCAAGGCTCACCCATCTACACAAATGAGAGACTTTGGAATAAAGGAAAATAGTATGTCTTTGCTTTTGCATAGAAAGCACTTTTTATTTAAGTTTCTCACAGCATCCTCACAAGAATCTTAGACAGAAGTCTTAATGTCCACTCTATAGGATGTGGAAAGGAAAAGTGAACTGGAAAAATGACAATGTGAAGGAAAATAATGTTATTTATTTTCTACAACTGCTTTTAATATTTGAAGAAGTGTTTAATAAAAATATGTGATTACACCACTCCCCTCTTTCCCTTACTTCTTGCCCCTCACACGTCCCCTCCCTTCAACCCCTCCCACATATCCTTCTTTCACACTGATAGCCTATTTTTCTTTGGTTACTATTGTTTTACCTTAGCTATTACTGTTTTATCTCTTTCTATATGCACAGGTCTATAAACACAACAAGCTGAGTCCATTTTTATTGTTTGTGTGCCTATGGCTTCAGGGCTGACCACTTTGTATCGGATATCTTCCTGTTACTGGTTTCTAGTTTTGTGTCATCTCAGTCTGAAGTGACATATGGTTTCAATCTTCTAAAACTTTTCCATCCTCTTGCTGACTACCACATGATATCTCTTGGAGACAATCTCAAGTGTATTTGAAAAAGGATCTTCTCTACTCTTATTAATGGAATGTTCTGGACGTGTCCAGTAGGGTTGGTCAGTCTAAATGGAGTTTGAGTCCAGTATTTCTTTACTGATTTTTCTATCTGGTTGATCAGTCCATTGCTGAAAGTAAGGTGTTGAAGTCTCCTCTGATTATATTGCAGTATTTCTTTCCTTTCAGATCTTTTAATGCTCACTTCATACATGTAGGCGCTCTGGTACTGATTGCATATGTTTTTACAACTGCTGTGTCTTCCTAAGACACACTTTTCATCCTGTAATCCCCTTTGTGCTACTTTCTAGTTTTGTCTTACTGCCTCTTTTGTCTAAATATAATCATCTGTGAACTCATTTAGTTTGTCAAAATATCCAGAAAAGAAGCACATATTTTAAATCATATAATGTTAGTGCAAACTTAAATAATCAAGACAAACCAAAGACTCATTAGCCAATTTAGAAATCTTTAGTCAAATCTAAGGATATTGTTTAGCTTTGCTATTGGCTTTGTTGCTTATTTAACAAAAAGAAGGGAAATTTTCAAAATGTAGTCTCAAGTAATTCAATTATTATGACATGAAGATATTAATCTCATGAATGTTTCATGGAACAGTTCAATAAGTTACCCATTCATAGGGCTGTAGACCCAAGAACATCTTTTCCCTACAAGTCCCTGATAAAGTACCAACAGCAGAAAGCCTTGCACTCAGGTCTGCACATTTATCTGCATCTTCTACCACTACTTAGTACTAACTCCAGACCAAATTTTTTGACCAAGACACCAGCTTTTCTAAGTTTCCATTTTCTCTTCTTCAAAACTCAGGCAAAACTCTAGCTAGGTGTGGTGGCACACACCTTTAATCCCAGCCCCCGGGGAAGCAGAGGCAGGTGGATCTCTGTGAGTTCGAGGCAAGACTGGTCTACAGAGTGAGTTCCAGGACAGCCAGAGCTGTTACACAGAGAAACCCTGTCTCAAAAAACAAAGGCCTAATCCATCAAAGCCCATAGTTCTGGGAAAGTCTCTAAATGTACTAACCTCACTTTTCAGCTTCTGTAGTTCAGCTTCTGCTTAACTGTTCCTGTTAACTGAAGTATGTCAACCCACAACATTTTTTCTTTCAGGGACAAGGTTTCTCTGTCTACCCCTAGCTATCCTGGAACTCATTCTGTGGACCAGGCTGGCCTGGAACTCACAGAGATTTGCCTGCCTCTGCATCCTAAGTGCTGGGATTAAAGGTGTGCACCACCACTGCCTAGCATGGTTTTTTGTTTTGTTTTGTTTTTGTGCTTAAATTCTTACCCTGAAGCCGGGCGGTGGTGGCGCACACCTTTAATCCCAGCACTCAGAAGGCAGAGCCAGGCAGATCTCTGTGAGTTCGAAGCCAGCCTGGTTTACAGAGCTAGATCCAGGACAGGCACCAAAGCAACACAGAGAAACCCTGTCTCGAAAAACCGGAAAAAAAAAATAAAACCTCACCGTGAGAAAGGTTCGGTGCTACACTGGGATCCTGAACATTCACTGTAGTCACCGGCTGACTAATAAAGACTTTCTATTGGCTTAAAAAAAACAAAACAAAACAAAAAAACAAAACAAAACAACCAAACAACAACAACAACAACAACAACAACAACAACAACAACAACAGTAAAATCAGACAAATTTCTTTCCTGGTAGAACTCTGCATAAGTACACCCTTTAAACTGGGGAGATGCAACTAACCGGATATGCACTTCTTATGTGTGCATTATACAAATGGGCGTGTAAAATCCCAGCAAAAGGTCTTAATCTAAGCACTCTCTCGCCTGTGTGCTAGAACCTTCCCTTGCTTCCAGATGAATGTCCACCAATGCCTCCCAGGTTGTTAGTTTGGAATGAAGCAGCTTCCAGGTAAAAGATATGGATGAAGTGTTTCTCTGTTTTCCTTCACATTGTCATTTTTTCAGTTCATCTTTCCTTTCCACATCCTATAGAATGGACATTAAGACTTCTGTCTAAGATTCTTGTGAGGATGCTGTGAGAAACTTAAATAAAAAGTGCTTTCTAGCTGGGCAGTGGTGGCGCACGCCTTTAATCCCAGCACTCGGGAGGCAGAGCCAGGCGGATCTCTGTGAGTTCGAGGCCAGCCTGGGCTACCAAGTGAGTTCCAGGAAAGGCGCAAAGCTACACAGAGAAACCCTGTCTCAAAAAACCAAAAAAAAAAAAAAAGTGCTTTCTATGCAAAGACATACTATTTTCTTTTATTCCAAAGTCTCTCATTTGTGTAGATGGGTGCACCTTGCACACTCATATTCTGCACTCTAACTCCAGATTATTTTACATCATCTTCTACCTATCCAGGGTTAGAAAATGATTTAGTTTATCCCTTTTTTTGTGCACCTCTGACCACTAAACTTTCCACCCTCAGATTATAATTTATATCCTGTTTAGACAATACATATTTATCCAACATCTTCAGTATTGTGATTGTATGTAGTAGCTCCATCCAAATTGAAACATTCCCTCCAGGAGTGGTCAAGGAGGTCCCTGAGATCAGGAGGTAAACAAACTTGACAGGTCTAGAGAAAGGAAATTTTGAGATTCACTCTAGCCCCTCCCCAGCTTAATAAGAACAGAAACCACTGCTGGGGAAGCCGACTGATGGACTGAGCTGCCTGGAAAGAAGACTTCCTGGATCCTGTGGACCTGGATACAAGTTGCATAGATAGTTCCAGCAATGTGGCGTTTGCGAGGTGGCATCCATATTGGGGTGGGCTTTTTATTGATACAGCTGCTCCTGTAACTCTCACCATACTCCTGTTAGGAACCCCAAATAAACATGTTGTTCACCAGCTTGGGCTTTGATGCATTTCTCACCAACTGGGGTGATTGGACATGTGTGTGCATTGCACCTGCCCAGGAAAAATCTCTCAATCAAGCGTCAACAAATAATTATTGTTATAACTGGTTGATGGCATATATTTTTTTCTTCATTGATTTCACCTCTATGTTCCCAGAAGCTTGGACAATATACAGAATCAGATTAAGTGGTAGCTCAGATTAGGTAAAATCAGATACAATTTTAGAAGTTCATACACAAAGTTCCCATTCATGTTCTTCTTATTTTATACAATATGAACCTAATTTCACCTTCAAACACCATCTATATGCATGAATAGCTCAATGAGTTATTATTTGTACCTTTCAATACTTTACAGTATTCTAGAAATACTTAAATATAGATAGGGACAATAGGGTTAATTAACTGCATTCCCTTTCCTGTGATATGGATCCTTCAAATACACATAATTGGATGCAAAAAACCTCTGGTAGAAACACAGGTTTTAGAATGTTGGCTTCTGAGAGTACTGATTGTTTTTCATATTTTTATGTAGCAAAGAGAGTCTGTGTGCATGATCATCAATCATTAAACTTTTTTTTTTTTAATTTTAAGGGACTGGAAAGAATAGTTTGGTAGTTAGAAACAGAACATCCAGAAAAAATTACAATGCATACATCTGAAAGTAAAAGCTAACAATGAGAGACATATGGGTATGACATGTGCAGAGATCCAAACTAGAACTTGGGATGATTCAAAATTCAGATTTATAATGCAGTGTTTTGGGGGCAAATTGGAATCTGAAAGATTTGCTCAGAAAAGTGAGCTGAATGTGTGTTTGCAGAAGTAAACCATGTGATTTTAAACAGGTTGAGAAGATTTTTTTTTTCTTTTCGAAACAGGATTTCTCTGTAGAGCTCGGGCGGTCCTGGAACTTGATTTGTAGACCAAGCTGACCTGGAACTCATAGAGATGCACCTGCCTCTGCCTTTCAAGTGCTGGGCTTAAAGGCCTGCATCACCACCACCATCTTTCAAGAAAAAAAAGAAGTTTGGGCTGATGTTGGAGAAGAACGCAGTCACTGAAGATGATGGATGAGTCAGAAGAGAGTCTGAGTTCTGTAAGAATGAGTCATGCACAACCTGACAATTCATCACACAAATTACCTGTCAGAGTGAAGGAACAGGCCAGACTCTGTCTCTCTTCTGTATTGCCCAACTCAACATCTGAATGATCAGTCTTCTACATTAGAGGATGGATTCTGATGAAGAAACACAGGACGTCATACTGGAGGGATGACAAAACAGCATCCAGAAATCTGAGGCTGAGATTAAAGCATGGATCCTAGATCTAAGGGCTGGTCTTCAGAGAGATGCTGAGATGCTATGGAGTGTGACAATTATTTACAGGAAGCATGATGTTGGATGCTTTTCAAGACCTCCAGTTCTATTGGAAATAAATAGTTTAACATTAGCCAGGTCCTCACAGATACACATGTTTACACAAACCCATCACAACTCATGAAGTACTTAAGTACCAGAGACAGTGCTACCATTTTCTTTGGGAACTGAATAATTCTGTGTTTTAAAATTTATACAGGCCAAAGACTGGGCCATATTCAAATGAAGGTCTTGCTGTTCCAATGGAAGTACAGGTAATTCACAGAGTTTAGAAAGCTTAGTCCTGCATGAAAGGGCTTATGGTAAAAAATAGCCAATCAGTGAGTTAGGATCAAGTAAATGGGAGTTATTGGATCTAGAGCTTTGCCATGTTGCACGTGCAGCGTCAGAGAAAACGTTGATAGGACTAGAACCCCAGAGAAGTACAGTTTACAACAGTGACATGTTTTTGATTTCTAGTCTGTGGAACTAACCATTTCCCTCACAGGTATTAAGGATTCTTTTCTCCAGGCTCACAACCCATCCTTTTAGTAATTGCTTTTCAGAAAATTTGTTCAAATAAAACACAAATGTGGGTGGAATACATTCTGTTCTAGGTGCATATTCCTTGCTTGAATAGGCCAAGAAAGTGAAAGCGTCACTGAAAATTGATTAGTGATGTGATTTTTTTTATAGTATTGATAACAATTACGTATTTTTAAAAAAAGCATTGCTAATTGAAGGTGTAACAAATATAGCTGCCTGAGAAAATGATTGTATTTCTTTAGCATCAGAAATATGTATTTAATTACCAAGCTACCAAGCATCAGGAATAATAGCTTCATAATATAGTGTAATTGGATTTTGCTTTTGTTATAACAGAAGACATTTTGATTAGTACAAGATACAATTACTTCAGCTCTTAGGCATCTGATAAGGTCAACTCATGCTTTTAAATGCAAAGCAGTTTAAATGTCTGGCAGGCATTAAATGCCTAATATACATTTCATTACACAGACTCCCCAAAAGAGAATGCAAAAGGCACCCATTAAAGGAACACAGTACGGAGCTGAATAAAATCAAGGCACTCTCTTGCACAGTTTTAGGTGATTAGAAGGATTGTGAAGAAATGTCAAAAAGAGTGATTAATGTAAAGCTAAGCTGCCAGGAATAATTTCTATTCTAACACACTGTAGGGGATATATTCACTTCCATATCTTTTTATTTAAAGAACACAAAGAATACAATTTATTAATTTGTGTCATGAATCTGTGTGGAAAGTATAATACCAACAATGGCCTCAATCAACTTTTCTTTTATTCTTTTCAATTTTTTTTTAAATTGAAAAGAGAGTCTTCTCATATACAATACATCCTGACTATAATTTCCCCTCCCTCCACTCCTTCCAGATTTCCTCTTGTTTGGAAGGAGTCTGGTGGAAGATCCACCTCAACTCCCCTCTCCATCTCTTTCCCCAAATCCACCCCTTCAAAGCCTGCCAAACACAGCTCCTCCCCAAACCTGTCCCTTCAAAGTGCGCCAAACAGAGCTCTTCCCCCAGAGAGGCTCAAGACCACTCCCATAGGGTATATAAGAGACATCCCCAGAAACAGACATGTGGTTCTTCCAGTCTCCTCCCTTTCTTTTCTCTGTGGGCTGGGGAATCACCCAGGAGAGGTTTACCCATTAAACCTGGGCTTTTCCTGATTGGGTCTGATTCGGTTTCCTGAGAGAGGCCTTCAGGAGGCCTAAAACTTATCACCTCTCCCACCTCCCCTTTCTTTCAGATCTACTCTCCCTCCATTTCTCTTCAGAAAAGAGCAGGCTTCCAAGAGACAACAACCAAATACGACAAAATAAGATAAAATAAGACAAGGTAAAATCATATCAAAGCTGGACAAGGCAACCCAATAGGAGGAAAAGAGTCCCAAGGGCAGGCAAAAGAGTCTGAGATACCCATTCCCTCTGTTGGAGTCCTAGAAAAATATCAAGCTAACAGCTATAACACATCACAGAGGATCTGGTGCAAACCCATGGAGGCCCTGTGCTTGCTTCTTCAGACTCTGTGAGCCCATGTGAGCCTTGCTTAGTTGATTCAGTGTGCCATGCTGGTGTCCTTCCCCTCTATGGCAGAGTTCCTGGAGCAAGGAGTGGAGGGACCCGATGGAGACCTCCAGTTTTGATGATTCTCTCGTATAACGTCTGGCTGTGAGTCTCTGCCCCTACTCCTGTCTGCTGCTGGAGGAAGCCTCTCTGATGACACTTGGGCTAGGCACTTCAGAGTGTAGGAGAATATCATCAGGAATCATTTCATTTTAATTGATTTTGTTCTTTTGGCCAATCCTGTTTGGTTCCATCCTAGGTCTCTGGGTTACTCAGTCTCTGGTTCTTAGCCATCCAGGCAGAGTAAGGCATGGCTCCCTGTTGTGGTATGGTCCTCAAGTTAAAATATACCGCAATCAACTTTTCAAAAGAAGAGGAAAACCCAACTAGTGTCAGATGATGTAGACACCTTATTTCAACTTTTATCTAGAAAATCTGTTTTTTTCCCCTGTCTTCCTATGTGTGAGACATCCACAGGGAGCCCTGGTTCTGCTTAAAGTGAAACAAAACAAAACAAAACAAAACAAAACAAAACAAAACAAAACAAA
>CABHPR010123521.1:11054-25335 GCA_902168415.1 Peromyscus melanophrys
AAACAAAACAAAACAAAACAAAACAAAACAAAACAAAACAAAACAAAACAAAACAAAAATACCAAAAAACCAAAACTCTTCAATTTAAATGTGCAATTGCATGTGAAAAGCAATAAGGCAAGATGTGGCATAAAATATAGTTATTTCCCTGTTATGATTTTGACCTCCCTGGTTCATACAATCCCTTCTTCCTCTCTTCAACAGGACTCTCAGAGCTCGACCAGTGCTTGGCTGTGGATCTCTTCTATCAGTTACTGGATGAAGGCTCTCTGATGACAATTAGAGTAGTCATCAATCTGATTATGGGAGCTCAGGGACTCTGGACAGACAGCTAGAGAGCCAGCATGGGACCTACATAGGCCCTCTGCATGTGTGTGACAGTTGTATAGCTTGGTCTCTATGTGGAGCTTCTAGCAGTGGGATCAGGACCTGTCCCCGACATTTGAGCTGGCCTTTGGGAACTCAGTCCTCATCCTGGGTTGCCTTGCCGAGCCTTGATGCAGGGGAGGAGCTTGGTCCTGCCTCAACTTGATGTGCCATACTTTGTTGATGCCCATAGGAGGCCTGCCCCTTTCTGAAGGAAGAGGAGGAGTGGACTAGGGGAGGGTAGAGAAGAAAATGGGGAGGGAAGGGAAGGAGAAGAAGGAGAGGAAACTGTGAGTGGGATGTAAAACAAATGAAAAATTTAATTAATAAAAATGATAGTTATTTCAAACAATATAAATTTTCTCAGGCTTCAGTGAAACAATCGACTTTCTCTGCTGACAAAACTTGATCTTGGTGGTGAAGGAAAATCAGTGGATCCACTTACTAAGAGGCTCATTGGTAAAGAAACTTGTTGCCAAGTCTGATGATCTGAGTTCCATTCCTGGAGCCACATGGTGGAAGGAGAGAATTGATAGCTGAAAGCTGTCTCTTGAACCTCTACACACATGCTGGGGCATGCATGCTTCCACCCACATAAACATACATATAAATAAATAAATACCTGTAATTTTTTTTAATGTAAAAGAGATAAAATGTCTATTAGGAAAGACAAAAACATCAGTGTGTCTTTGAACAGGGAGAATGAGGCAGAACTACCAGATCAGATGACAAAATGCACAAAATAAACACACCAGTACTGATAGCAGTAAATAATCAGTTATGAGGACCAGGAATTTATCTTAGGCACACTTGTAAAAACCCTTCCACAATTCTAGATTCTTTATGAGTCACAAAGAAAAGATGCCCTGCTATTGTTGACCATAAAACAGAGACACCTCCATGTTCCATGGGAAGACTAAAGGCTACTTAGATATCACTGCAAGCTCAGCAGTAAATCAAGAGCAAGCAGTACCGGGGAGTTTACGGAGCTGTAAGCTGCTTTTAATGTTCTTATAGAAGAGTAATTAAACAGAATCCTAAAATACTTTGGAAATATATAAAAACATTAACCTACATCAGGGTGGAAATAGCAAAAACAATTGAATAGATTGTAACACTCTAAATAGAAGTCCGTGTACACTTGAAACTTAATCTATGATAAGTAGGATAAGGCTAAGTGCTGATATTGCCACTGAATTTCCATAAAGAGTATATCATAACAAACACGAATAAATTGCAATATATTTAAAACATAGTATACCTTAAAGGCCAAAGTGAACTAAAGTGGCTTTAAAAAAGCACATGAAATTTGGTGGTGGTGGTGGTGGGGGATAGATGATAAATTGGATTGGGGGAACAGAGGTGGACTTGATTGAAACTTATCGTATGCATGTATGGAATTCTCAATAAAAATGATAATAAAACTAAATATAGGTTAACATTTTCTAAATCTTGAAGTAACAAAAACTTCCTAGGGAAAATACAGACTCAGAAATCACAAAGCAAAGACTGACTCACTTAATTTTGTGGATTCAAATACCCTGAAATGGGGATGGAGAGATAACTCAGGGGTTAAGAGCATTTGCTGCTCTTCCTGAGGACCTGAATTCAGTTCCCAGAACTCATGACAGGTGGCTCACAGCCCCAGGGGATGTGATGCCTTCTTCTGGCTTCTGGTTGGACACACACACACACACACACACACACACACACACACACACACACACACATTCTATAACACATTCTATGAAAAAGTTAAAAGATAAAGGATGGATTAAGGATAAATACATATCCCATCTCTAACTCATATAAAAGTTTCTACAAAACCGTGTCACAGGGTCCTATAAGAGCCAACAAAGAAAACACAGTCTGTTAGTGTGTGTGTGTAGATGATGAATGCTATTTTAGAAGATATCACACATTTTTCAATGGAGCCTAAACTTAAAGCATATACCAACTCTACATTTCTGTTTTTAAGAGCTTCACTATTCTTTTCTTGGCACATATGCTTGCAGCCTGCACTTACATGAATTTTCAATTTTACTCTTCTATTTTTACATCCTGACAGGTATAAAATACCTGTTTCTTTAAACCTTGATTCATATGTTATTTTTTTCTAGCAATTCTCCTCCCTATTGCAGAAGTGTGTTTAAAATTGAACTTTCATATGCCTGCTATTATAAAATATCTATTTATAGGTAGGCAACTGGCAGAGTTGCCATAGAAACTAAAACAGCAATCAATTCAGAAACCATGCAAGTGTAAGAAAAGATGTATTATAAATAGAATGCAACAAAACAAAAAATACCTCATAATTATTAGAAAATGCAAAACCCAGAATATTTTATGAAGTGATAACGGTAGGAAAACAGTTGGAAATTATAATTTATTGAGTTGTGCAAGCCTGGGCGACTAATGAAATTGGTCATGCTCTCATTGGTAGGTATCACCAGCCACATGGTCACTTACTTTAAGAAAACTGGAAAAATATAAAATTTTTCTGAGAGAGACCTATATGTGAAGGGATATCTGTGACTCCTCTCTCTAAATTCCAAGTATCAGACCTCTTTCAAATGCAGTGAACAAATCACTTTAATTTTTCGTATTTATTGACTTAAACTCACTTCTAAAATAACACAATGACTATTGCCCAGATTTGGTACTTGAGCACACTGGATAAAATGCAGAGAGACTATCAAAGTGATAGAATCTATTAATGCTTAATTGTTGAGTGTGTTCTCAGCTGATTTATTTGGTGCAACATTGCTGTCATTTGTTGGGACAATTAGTGTGGTCAATTTGGAAGGATCTAGGAAGTCCTGGGAGATTATACTCTTGGCATGTCTCTTCAGGATTATCTTGATTATGTTAGTTGATTTGGGAGGACCCATCTAAACTGTGAGTGGGGTCATATCCTACATAGGAGTTCCTGGACTGTGTTGTACAGAAAGAATGAGTGTTTTCTGGGTGTGGATGCAAAGTGGTCACCAAGCCTTCCCTGCCTTCTGCCAAGTGTTCTACACAATGACATACTGTATTCTCTGGAACTGTGAGCCGAACTAAACCTTTCTCCCTTAAGTTGCTTTTGTCAGGGTGTTCTATCCCAGCAACAAGAAAGTAACTAAGACATTCCTGAATTCATGCCTGTCACTCACTGATAAGACTACAGTAAGAATTAAAACTCTTTCTGGTGGGAATGAAATTTAGTCTTTATGTTTAGAAATATGCTTTGACTTATGAAAAGAAAAAGTGTTCTATTAATAAATGCCTTTATGAGTGTGATATTTTAATCTATGAATCTTTCATGCAGAAAAAAAGAGTTGTATAGATGTATGAAAGGAATGTCACTGAGCTATGTTTCTCTAGTTAGTACCTTATGTCAGCTACATCTTAAATTCCAGTGCAACCTAAATTTACTCTAATATAAATCAATGAGTAACTATTTTTTTCACATAACAAAAGAAGTTTATAATTACCATGGAGAAACAAATGCATGTTTCTATAAATACCCTCCTGTTTAATTCAAAGCTTCTCCGAAGTCGGCGTGCACAAAAGCCGTTGCTTTCTCACACGTCTGTGAAAGGAAAGGAAAGTGATTAGGTTGCAGGAGATACAAATTAAACATGCCAGGTGTCTGCAGTGGTGGGGAGAAGGAGCACTATGGCTCAACACAGACTTCTTCATCTGCAGAAAGCAAAGTCTTCCCTTCCCCATGGGAAGTAGCAGAGGGAACTAGGGAGCTGCTGCCCTCACTAATTGCCTCCATTCCAGAAAAGGTGACTGAATGCAGGAGAATTACCTTGGGAATGTCAAAAGTCTGTGCTTTTGAGCACCTCATGAGAACCAAGAGAAGAACACAAATGATACAATGCATGGCAACAGGAAAGAGAACAGCGGTTGGGAAGAGCAGGCCTGAGACGTCCAGCTAATGAAAATACTTTCATAGTGCTTTTTTTTTTTTTTTTTTTTTGGTTTTTCCAGACAGGGTTTCTCTGTGTAGCTTTGCGCCTTTCCTGGAACTCACTTGGTAGCCCAGGCTGGCCTCAAACTCACAGAGATCCGCCTGCCTCTGCCTCCCGAGTGCTGGGATTAAAGGCGTGCGCCACCACCGCCCGGCTCATAGTGCTTTTAATAAGCTAAGCTGGAAATAAGGAAAAGTATTTCTTCCCTTCTATTTGGAATTTTGTTTGAAAAGTAACAGTTGAATGAAGTGTGAACACATTCTGTATCCACACTAAATCAACCCTCTCTTGTCCATTGCACACAGGAAATGGAATATTGTTAGCCTCCCACAAGCTACATGCAGACCTTTATTGGTCAATATTCACTGCTCAGTGATTAAGTTTATTCTCCTTTTAACCACCTTGGAATGATTTTGCCTATTGTTGAAACGTATGAGAATAAAAGCATACTATTACCACAGGTACTGTTTCGGGTATTGCTCCCTTTGACAGTTGCTTTTGTGATACACACTTACCTCTTGCATGTATTTGTCTTCGTTAATACTTATCATTGTATTGTGCCTACTTGTGTGAATGCCACAGCTTAGTTTTCTATTCTGCTCCAGACATTTCATTTTGGTTCCCACAGATACTTCAATTCTGAATGATTTTGAACATGATTTCGTCAATACATTATCATAGGGAACACAATAAGGAAGCAGGCTGCAGAGTCGTAGGTTGTATGTGTATTCAGTTTCAGTAGGTACTCGAAAGAGTTCTGCAAATGGCTGCACATCAGTTGAAACTTCCATCAACAGCATGAGAATTTTGGTTGGTCCACCTCCTTGTACTATTTGGCTGGTGGGTGTGTAGTGAATTCTTATTATAATTTCTACTGAGCAGTTTGTAATGAAATTGAGGGCTTCATAGATTTGCTTGACCCCTGGATGGAGATGTGCTGGATGGAGTATGTACTGTGCATAGTATGTACTGGATATAGTTATTGTTTCATAAGAGAAAACTGTGATGTGATCTATGTTTTAATAATTGTACATTTATATATCAACTTTTAATTAATAAATAGATAATTGTTCTCTGACAATTTTATACATCTATAAATAATCCACTCCAATCACCGTCTCTCTCTACCTTCTCTTATCTTTCTCTTATCCTTGGTAACTGCTTCCCTTCCCTACAAATCTTTTTACCATATTCATGACTTTTTGTTTTGTTTTGTGACTCATTGAGTTTAACCTGACCTACCCATTGGAGCCTGAAGGGCTCACCAGCAGCTATGTAAATGGACACTGTGGATACTGTGCTACCCATCTTCTAGAATCTGTTACTCATAGTACTTCAGCAGTAAGTGACAGGGCCCATGAGCCCCTCTATCACCCATAGCTGACTGTTGATTCCTGGTAATTGTTATTTGTGTGGCCATACAACAACCATTGCTCCAGGCTGTGGTCACTATTTTAATAGGACTTGTGTTGTAGTACCATTACATTTTTAGGGTCTGCCATTGGCCTTGTATATCTTCTTTTAAACATGGATATCTAACAATACATTTCCTTTTAAATACTGCCTCCCTGTATCATGCTAGTTTGAGTGTATTGGATTTTTATTATTATTTAATAACTGTTTTCTAATTTTCTTCATGAAGTTTTCATTGTTATGATGGTGGCTTAAAAGAAAACTGATTAGTTTTAAAACACTTGAGGGTTTCCTAGATAGCTTATTGATGTTTGAAAATGAAACATGACTAAAACATGAAAAAATGTGATTATAGTCCTTTGCAGTTTACCAAGACCGGCAAGATGGCTCAGGAAGTAAGGTGCTTGCCACATGAGTTGGAGCCCCAGGACTTACATGGTGGAAGGAAAGAGCTGACTCCTTTAGGCTGTCCTCTGTCCTCCACAGGTATACTAGGGCGTGAACATGCCCCACCCCTCCAAACAAATAGATGTAGTAAAAAGTTTTAAGTCACTAGATTTGTTTTAGGACTCAGCAGGTCTTTCCTGGTGAGTGTTTCATCATTTACTTACAAAGAATATGTGTGTGGTTTCCCCATCATGATCTTGACCTCACTTCCTCCTGAAATTCTTCCTCCCTGTCTTCTACTGAAGTCTAGGAGCTCAACTCAGTGCTTGGTTGTGGATCTCTGCATCTGCTTACATCAGTTACTGGATGTAGGTTCTATGATGACAATTAGAGTAGTCATTAATCTAATTATAAGATAAAGTAAGTTCAGGCACCCTCTCCATTATTGTTAGGAGTCTTAGTTGGTGTCATCTTTGTAGATTCTTGGAGATTTCCGTAGTACCAGGTTTCTCCCTAACTCCCTAATGATTTCCTCTACTAAGATATCTCTTTCATTGCTCTCCCTCTCTATCCCTCCCTTCTCTGGGCCATCTCAGACCCTTCTTTTCCCATCCCCCATCACTTTCCTTCTAACCCCCTCCCAGTTTACCCAGGAGATCTTAACTATTTTCCCTTCCTGGCAGCCTCCATGTGTGTCCCTCTCAGGTTCATCTTTTTTCACCTAGCACCACAGAGACAGCTGACCCAAGTTAGTGGGTGCTTGTGGACTCTGGCCTGTTAGCTGGGGTGTTCTCAGCTGGGAACCAAACTAGTCCCTTTGAATGTGAGTGACAGTTATGTGGCTAGATCTGTTTGGGGAGCCCCCAGCGGTGCGACCAGGACTTATCCCAGATGTGTGAAATGGCTTTTTGGAACACATTCTTTAGGGTGGGATACCTTGCTCAGCCTTGACACAGAGGGGGAGGGGCTTGGTCCTGCCTCAACTTAGCATGCTAGACTTTGTTGACTCCCCAAGGAGACCTTACGCTCTCTGAGGAGTGGATGGGGGTGGTATTTGGGAAGGTGGAGGGACAGGAGAAGGGGAGTGAGGGGGAACTGGGATTGGTATGTAAAATGAAAAAAATTAAAAAAGAATATATATGTGTAGTATATACGTATGTTAGGTCAAGTTTTTGTAGTGTCATTTAAAAATTTTACATTCAGCTGTAGTGTTAACATCTCTAACTATGAATAATAATTTTTACTTTGTATATTTCAAAGTTCTCTGAATAAGTATACAGATGCACAGAGTTACTATGTATTCTCCATTCATCAGTTTTGGTTAGTCTGGTTAGGCTGATATCAGCACCCTTATTTATTTTATGTTAGTCAAAATTTCTATCATTGATCTGGAGAGTATTGAACCTTTTTGACATTGTCCTGACATCCAATAGGAGAATTTGCATTTTCAAAATTCAGTCTCTATATGATAGGCTTTCACTATGAACTTTGGTATGGGCTCCTATCCCCACTTGTGGTGAGTGCTTCCCAGGGGTACACCTCTCACTCTAAAGAGCCCCAGACTTAACATCTCAAGGCTAAAACACTCTCTTCTTTGTAGTTAAGAAGGGCAGTAATGAAAGACACCTGGTAGTTCTGGCTGGTTCTTAAACAGCCTCTGCTTTATCGCCATGCTTTAAGGTACCCAGTCCTGTAAGTTCAGCTGTGTGGATAAGATGATAAAGAACTTTAGGCTATTTCTAAGGAAAGCTGAGCTGATGATTATATGTGAAGTATCTTATTGCCAAAATTATGTGAATTAAATATCTTTTGGATCCACACTTGGGTTATGGCTGAAATACTTCAATCAGAATCACTCCTTTTTGACTATTGACTTGTCTATTTAAGAGAAAACTAATTTTCCCAGGGTTCAAAACAGCCAACTATTTTTTTTCTAAATTATCAATGTCTCATTCACATATAGATAACCACAGGAAGGGTAGCACATCGAAATTCTCATAGGTCACTCTCACTATATTGTGGCTAACTAATCAGACCCTTCTATCAAACACACAAGTTTGCTCACTAATATTGGGCGTGTGGATAAGTAAGTGAAAAAGGAAGGTTATCTTTGCTGTGATTAATGAAAATTTCTACGTATTCCTGAGAAACATCTTTTTGGGTTTACTGTCCATTCTTAAGTCATGGCTTTTGTTCATTTGTTTTGCTCCTGAGACTTTTGATTTCTTATTTATTGTGGATATCAATCCTTTGTCAGATTCATATTGTGTAAATAATTTCATCCCTTCTGGGAGCTGTCTCTTTTAATCTGTCCATTACTTTCTTTGCTGTGTATAAGCTTTTGAATTTGATATAATCTATTTTGAGAAAGGTGGTTACTAGGAGCTGGGGAAAGTTAGAGGAGGGATGGTTGGCCAGAGGTTGATCACTGCTTTCTAAGCTGTGGTTTGGCAGGAATAAGAAGTTCTGGTGTGAGTACTATTGCCCTAGAAGGGGACTATGGTTAATGTACTATAACTATTGTCTTCAAAAAGCTACAAGTTTCGAATGTTTGTACTATAAAGAAAAATTATGAGGCTTTCAAGATGTTTCAGCCAGCATATTGCTTATGGCCCAATCATGAGTGTCTGAGTTCAGATCCTTAGCATTCATTTAAAAGGCTGTGCACAACAGTGTATGTCTGTGTCTGTAATCCCAGCACTGGGGAGGCAAAGACATGAGGGTCCTTGAAGGTCACTGGCCAGTGAGTCTAGATGAATTGATAAGATCCAATTTCAGTGAGAGACCCTGCCTCAACAAATAAGGTGGAAAGCAATGAGAGAAAATGCTGGACATTGAGTTCTAGCCTCCATGTGTATGCACACTTATGTGCATGTGCACCTGCATGTGCACACACGCACACACACACACACACACACACACACACACACACACACACACAAACACCTACACACATACAAGAAATTATAAGTGCTTGAGGAGACAATTACACTTAATTTGTTTTAAACATTACATGTACTGTATACATGTACGAACTATCACATGATGCTTCATAACTATGAAGAGATTTTATGATGCCAGTTTTTGAAAGTCCTTCTTTGGAGCTCTGTGAGCACACACTGTGGGCACCTGGTCACCCTGCAGAAGAATATCATGGAGGTCATGCAGGAAGAAGGGGAATTGACAGGAAATAGAGTTTTATTAAAAACTGAACACAGAGAGAAAAAAAGAAGGAAAAATTCAGTTAGTCAAAGTTTAACATTTACAGAAGAAGATTCATCCTCCTAAAATAGTTTTTTTATTCTTAGTTGTTAAAACACACACTACAGATGAGTCTTTTTTAATTTAATTTTATTTTTAAAAAAATTTTTTAATTAAGAAAACTTTTCATTTATTTTACACATCGATCAAAGATCCCCCTCTTCCCTCCTCCCGCCCCCAGTCTCCCCCTCCCAACCCCCTTTCAACTCACAAGAGGGCAAGGCCTCCCATGGGGACGCACATCCATTAGAGGCAAGTTTAAGCCCTTCCTCCTGCCTCAAGGCTGCAAGAGGTGTCCCATTATAGGTAGTGCACAAAGCCCACTCATGCACCAGAGATGGATTCTGATTCTACCGCCAGGGGGCCCCCTAAGCAGATCAAGCTACACAATTTCTTGCCATACAGAGGGCCTAGTCTAGTCCCATGTAGGCTCCACAGTCATTGAGCCAACTTTCATGGGTTCCCACTAGTTTGGTCGTCTCTGCATGTTTACCCATCATGATTCTGATGTGCTTCCTGATAGAATCCCTTTTCTCTCTCTTTGACTGGACTCCCGGAGCTCTGCCTGGTGTTTGGCTATGGATTTCTGCATCTGCTTCCATCAGTCATTGGAGAAAAGTTCTGTGATGACAGTTAGGGTATTCACTGGTCTTATCTCTGGGGCAAGCCAGTTCAGTTCAGGCACCCTCTCCACTATTGCTAGTAGCCCAGGCTGAGGTCACCCTTGGGGATTCCTGGCAAGTTCCCTAGCACCGGGTTTCTCTCTATCCCCATGATATCTCTATTACGGTATCTCTTTCATTGCTTATCCCCTCCCCCCACCCCCCACCCCCACGTTCCAGCTCAATACTTTCTATGAGAAGTTATATGTAGGTTACACATTTTCTTCTGGATTTAATTTCTTACTAGTAATTCATCTAATAACATTGAGGTTATTGATTACTATTATTTTATTCTTTAGGTTATGTAGAATGTTTTACAGTAAGATATATTACAGACTTACTCTTTATGAAGAAACACTTAGTATTGCATTAATTTTCCCATGTAGCCTTCATACTTCTGGCTGATTTCCTCTTCTCATATTCAAATTGTAACAACCCAAGTTAAAAATATAATTACCTTTCTGATTCATTTTTTTTTAATTTTCAGAGAACATATAGCCCAGTCAAGAGTTTTATTAATACTCCCTGTGTGAAGTTTTTTTCAAGATGAGTTTGGAAGATGCAATTAAATTAGGCAAATGCATTGCTTTTAACACTATTGTTGTGAATTCACCTTACCTGGAGGCCGTACGCTAGCCTAACAGGTTTTTTTTTTTTTTCCATTGCTGCATTTGTTCCTATGGAAACTGGCCTCTTGGCACTCTTTTTCCCCTCACTTTAGATACAGGTTACAAAGGCAATGTCCAGGAAGAAACATGAAATATTCATAGAGCCAGTGCTCAGTAGCTTCAATTTACAGCTGCATGCCTGCCCTTAAAGATTATACATACACACACAGAAATCCCCACAGTACAAATTTCCATATTTCCTCAAGCCTTCCTCACCAGAGCTGAAAAAAAAATTCTCTTCAGCTCAGTAGCAAAGCAGTTCAGCAAAGATGCTCCGAGCATGTGTGGAAGTGGACCAGAGAAGATATATAGAGGAGAATGTCAATGGGTGCTCATGAGAACACTGAAGATCTGGGACAGAATAAATGCACATAGGTCCAGCCATGCTCCTGGTATCTGTCAACAAAGTTAAAAAAGTCAGTGTAGAGACAGCAGGGTATTACCTGGCTAATTATGAATTTTGGAAGAAGTAGTTATCTCTCTGCCACCACATCTAAATAACTCCAAATAAATTAATGCATTGGTTTGTTTTGTATTTCCTAAATGAAAGAAAATTGCCTTTGCTTACCTTTTAAGTTCAAACAGAACAAGGCCTCTGTTTCAAAGTAAGCTACTTGTGTAAATATGAAAACGAGCAAGAGGTGCTACCTGGGAGGGCTTAGGGGGAGGAAAGAGATGGTAAGAATGATGTAATAATATTATAGTCTCAAAAGAAAATAAAAGAAATAATTTTAAAAGAAAAAATTGGAGAAAAAATGTTAAATTTTTGAGAGTTGAAAAAAGATACAATATGTCTCTATTTGGACAGAGGGAGAAGCACTATGGCAGGGATGTTGGAAATGGATAAATTAAGTGGGAAAGAGAAGAACTTAGGAAGATCTGTACCTATTTGTGGTTGCTGTTAAATATGGCAATGAACTATGAATAAGGTTTTTTTTGTTTGTTTTTTGTTTTTTGTTTTTTTGTTTTTGTTTTTCGAGACAGGGTTTCTCTGTGTAGCTTTGCGCCTTTCCTGGAACTCACTTGGTAGCCCAGGCTGGCCTCGACCTCACAGAAATCTGCCTGGCTCTGCCTCCCGAGTGCTGGGATTAAAGGCGTGCGCCACCACCGCCCGGCATGAATAAGGTTTTAAAAAGTGAGCTACTAAAGGATCAACATTTTTTACTTTTGCTTCTACTTATTTTGCTATTGACTAGAAATTTCCCAAGATAAATTCCTGTGGTGGTAGTTTAGCAAATTAATTGATCCACGCTCATCTCCTCCAAACCTGGATGGTCACACTAGGCTGGACAGTTCCTCATTTCAGACACCAGTGTTCATCTAGAAAGGGAAAAAAGCACATTTCTGTTATGCACATCACAGACACAACTCCCAGCCTGGAACCTGGAGTTAGAAACCTGGGCAGTCTGGAGTCAGGCAGCCTGAGAAAGTCCTAGCCTTTCTGAAGGTTTTTTTTTTTTTTTTTTTTTTTTTTAATCACACTCTTTAAACCAAAGCAGCAATGATTACTTCGTTGTTGAGAGGACTCGGTCTATTTCCATGGATGACTTTGAGTTTCTTCAATGCTGAGACCCTATGAAGGACAGCAGAAATACTGCAGTGAATGGAGCACAGCTCCTGTCCTCACAGGGAGGAGAAAATGTTGATTTTAGCCTTTGGTTTTAGACACTTGTCACCATTATCACTTTGGGCCCATGGGAACACTGCATTGCCATGGGGACACATGGCTAAGGAAACCTACACACCTCATGGAATGAAGGAAAGCAGAGCAGAGAGAGGGAGAGGGCTGAGTGTGCCATCAGCATCGTCTTGGAGGTCATGCCTTCAGTGATGTAATTTCTCTCTGCTAGGCCAAACCTCCTACACTTTCCACTACTGCAGACCAAGTGTTTGGGAGACATTCAAGATCCAAACTTGGCAGGCAGAAATGAAAATTCAGGCAGAAGAGAAAAGATTATACCGGAGGCTAGTGGTCAATCCAGGACTTGAATCTCAACCTTCTTACTTCACTGCAAGCCTTATTCATGCTACCAGATGCTAAGGAGAATTATGCACTGGTTTAAAAATATTATCTACAAACATACTTATATCGTATTCTACAAATTCCATGTCATGATTTTGAAGAATCAAATTTAGCCAACCCATTTGAAAATATTATGTTAAGTGAAATTGGCTATGAGAAAAGTCTGCATGGTCTTACTTATATATAACATCTGAAGCAGTCAAGCTCACAGAAGCAAAGAGTAGAATGTGATTGCTAGAGAGGGAAGGATGGAGGAATGTATGATGGGAAAAAGGGAGAGAATGGTCAAAGGATACAAAGAGCTCCTTTAAAAGGAAAAAATTGTGATCTATTGCATTGCAAGATTAACAAATTTAGTCACAGTGTATATCATTCATTAAAACTTCTAAAAGAATAAAACTTAAATGTGTCACTTATGAAAAATGATAAGTAGGAGAGGTGATTGGCTAACCAGTTTGATTTAATTAATTCCACAGAGTATATTCATGTCTAAGTATGAAACTGTACCTCCTGATTATACACCATGATATTTGCTAATTTAAAATAATAAAGTATTTAATGAGCTGTTACGGTGGTAAGTAGTACAGTTCTATGTGCTGAACATACAGCATGGGGGAAGCATTCTTCTTTCATAATGTCTAGGAGGCTCTGGAGTCTCTGCTTCAACAAAGGAGAGAGGAAGTGAAAGAAGACATAGGACCCAAAGCCACAAGTGTAACGGACAGAAATATTGAAGGGAATATAGTTGTAACCAAGCCCAGAAATCAAGTAGCCCAGATTGGAGCAGACAGTTGGAGGGTGGTGAGAACAATGTCCTTAGGAACAGAGCTGACTGGCTGCATCCAAAATGTCTGAGCATCTGGAAGAATGACTGCTGGAAATCTGACAGATATCAGAGCATTTGGGAAAAACTACCAATTGGAACTTAAAATGAGTAAGCAAATGAAAAGAGCATCTATAAAGCTTTGGGACAGTAAAATAAAAAGTAAATGCATATGTTCCTGGTGTCAAGATGAACAGTATTACATTAAAAAGATACATAATACAAGCACTGAGTATTAATTTAACCTCAATTTGTGTCACTGGATGGTCACGAGGGGTTTTGATCAGGACAGTCTAGGGGACAGGCAGGAAGAGCCGGTAGGAGTGGGTCTCAGCATAAATTGAGAGGAGTTGGAGTTGGCAAATGTACACAACCCCCCAAGGAATTCCAGCAAATATTTGTTAAAGTTTGACTAATGCTCAGATTTTATTTATATGAACTCAAATTAATGATCAAGAAGAAATTAAAAAATAAATCTATATGGAGGACACACTTGGATTTGTGTTTGCCTGCTCTTTAAATGTTAACCCAATTGAGACTCAGAGAGCAAACAAAACTCACAAGTTGTGAAGAGCTGCAACTTTCAAAATTTGCAAGGACCCTCCCGAGGACATAGAGGCAACAAGCAACTGCAGGGGAAGGGGAGACTCTCTGGCCATGACAGAGGACAATTCTGTCACTGCAGAGATCACTTTGACCTCCCTTTTAAAGTCATA
>CABHPR010123521.1:25345-38964 GCA_902168415.1 Peromyscus melanophrys
GCATGTTTTTACTTTGAGTCACGTACCTTAAACTGTGGCCCTTTGTAGGTAGCATTCCTGCTCAATTTCTTCAAGTAAACACTGTCTTCTCTAGAAGGAGGACTGAGGGGGGCTTGTGCATTAAGAGAGGTAGAGAGTGGGATAATTACATGCACTTTCTACAAGGCCACTTGTTTCCGTCATATGACTCACAGGGGCTATCAAAATACCTACACAGGGCTTAAGATATCTGCCTCTCAGGCCTCTCTTTCTTAGGGTTAGAGTCCTGTAAGTATCGGTTTCTTTATTTTGTAAGCTAATATGATTACCATTTTAGTCCATACTCTCTTTTAAAATAATTAAAAAATAGCCATCTACTGTTACCTTTTCCCACTTTCCATGCCTATGGGTAAATATAGTTATTTTTTTAAACTTTTTCTACATTGTTTTAATTTTTAGAGTTTGGGAAGGGAGAAGAGTTAAACACACAGTTGATGGGTGTGTTTAACTCCATGTTTTCCTATTGAGTTTCAAGTGAAGAGACTGAAATTAGAAATAATCAGTATATATGAACACCTGCTGTATACTGGATGGCTGAAGATGGGCCTTAGAATCAGGGATCTGTGTTGCTGCATGCTACATGATTCACAGGTGCAACTGGAGTTGGATGGCTGTTTCTATGGTGAAGGACAGCCAGTGATCCACATATGACATGCTCTGAGTACTTGGAGACCAGAATAACTTTCCAATTATTTGACATTTAAACTACAAGCTATATATAACAATTATTCTTCTGGGTGTCTTTTTTTTTCTTCTCAAGACAGCATGTTTAGATGATTGCTATGATTCATAAAACAGTGAAGAGTTGAGAGATGAGCTATGATCAAATGCCAAAGAAAGCTTGAAGAAATTCACTTCTCCTAGCTGTTTTTGACATATTTTAGAGTCTCCATAATATGAACAGTTATTTTAGGGAAAATGAGCAGAATTGCTTAAACAGTTTGGTGCAAATTTTAGACTATAGAATAAGGGTAACATTGCATAGGCTTAGGAAAGAAGTGATATTTTGAGGTCTATAAGGAGGTACAAGCTACAAACCTTTGATCCCAGAACTTGGGCTGTAGAGGTGTAAGCATCAGAGATTCAAGGCCATCTACAACAGATGGAATTTGAAGCCAGCCCAGCGCTACATAAGACCTTGACTCAGTACCATCTTCCCTCTACCACAAAAAGGATACACAATTTACAAGCAAAACATATGTTAAGTATATATTTCTATAAGAGAAATAATTTCTGATCAAATCAGTTAACATATGCTGTTGTTACGTTTTGGATGAGAATTAGGATTATTGCCAGAATTCTATCAGGCAATGTAATTTGTTGCAAAGAATAATATTTTTTAACTGAATAAGTTAAAAACCCAGATATACTGCCTCACTGAACCCGCAGTTTCAGGCATAATCATATATCATAATATGCAGAAATTTTTTTAATTGATTTAGTAATTTAAATCACTGTATTTAATGCTTATTATTTAATCATTGTTGTGATTTACTTTTAAATAAACAAAACCAACTCTTGTCTTTGTTACATTCTGTAAGAATATGTTTTATGTATGTGCCTTTCCTAGATGCCTAAACTATTTTATCTATATCCTAGCCTATCACAAGGCCTGCACAGGTTCAAGCCAGATGAGGCCCCAGCACTGAGAGAGGGAAGTGACCATGGACTCACAGTCCTAACAAAGAAGCTATCTGCAATTAATACCTGCTGGTAAGGGAAAAATTGTTTTCTCCAGTTGAGTCTCACTGGGTATACTAAACACACCTTTGGGCTGGCCCCATGTCCTGGAGTAGTTGACCGACACGAAACAAACTCAATCATATTTCTGTTTCAATTTGCTTTTTAGGCATTTTTTTTGTCTTATCAGTATTTTGCTTGTTTATTTTGACTTTTTTTTTGTGTGTGTGTTTCTTGGTTTTTGTTTTTGCTTATTTGAGAGAGAGAGAAGAATGTAAATTTGGGTGGGGAGGATCTGGGGATGATCAAAATATATCTTATAAAAAACATAAAAATCTTAAAAATATAAAAATGAAATAAAAAAAACTGCCCAAAGTACACCCCTAGGTAACCAGCCCTTTCTTACTTTAGTCTCCATGAAAAGAGACCCCAGACTGAGGCGGGTACCTTGAGTGCTCTCACTCATGTTATCTGTTGTCAAGACTGATTACCATCTGAATGTGTTCAGTTTGCCCTATTCCCACAGCCTCTATCCAAGGGTGTTTATATTGTAGTCAAAGTACCTGAAAATTAACAATTTTGATATCTAATTCTTAACATTCTCCTAGAGGCAATGTGCCTCAAAGCCTACACAGAACAATAATGGGAAGGGGGCTGGTTCTTGCTCTGTACAGATATGCAAAGTTCAATTTGGACCTTGTATTTATATTTTGAAGAGTTTAATATTAGTAGCCCTATAACTTGGTTATAGGTTGGAAGATGCTTGGTTTATAAGAAAGTGGGTAGTGCTTATCAGAATCATCCTGTGAGAGACTGGTTCTAACACTCACAGCTTGGTTTGTCTTCCTCAATAAAACAACTGAAGGCTTTGCAAGATCTCTGAATGGCATTCCTCATCACTGTGATGTTGAAAGACTTAAGACAAAGGAACATATTTGAACTATGAATCCAATGAAAGTGAATAACGTATATTTGTTAATTATTTAACTAAAATTGTTTTGGCGTATAACAGGGGAAAGACAGCATCTTTGGGATGTAGTTGACAGCAGAGCTATTAGGATTTGGTTGGGCAGAAGATGGTAATGGGAAGGAATGTATTAAAGGCAGCTGGAACTTTTCTTCAGCAGATATGGTGGGCATGGGACGTTGCTATGACTATGAGGAAAACACAAATTTGGGCATAGAAATCATACTAGGAAGTATATTTTAAAAGTATGAAATCTGAGATAATTATAGATGTTTAAGCAGAGATATAAATCAACAAGGCAATATTATTGAGCTCAGAAAGCTAGGGAGAAGAGAGGACTGGAGATTTGAAAATCACATAAGGGAGGCTGGAGAAACAGCTAGAAGGCAGAGAGCACTTGACGCTATTTTAGAGGACCCAAGTTCAGTTCCCAGTGACCACATGGAGTTTTACATTTGTCCATAACCTCAGGGATCCCACACCTTGTTCTGACCTCCATGGTCACCAGGAATACATACATTGCACATACATACTTATAGGTAAACACTCATACATATGAAAATAAAATAAATGAATCTAATTTTTTAAAAATCACCTAAGCATGGACTGGGGAGATGGCCCATTCAATAAAGTACTAACCATAGCTAACCATACAAGCATGGGGATCTGTGTTTAGATCCTAGTACACAGACTCTCTCTCTCTCTCTCTCTCTCTCTCTCTCTCTCTCTCTCTCTCTCTCTCTCTCTCTCACACACACACACACACACACACACACACACACACACACACACACACACACTTCTAAGTGCAGAATGCTTTTGCTTGTAATTCAAAGATTGGGAGGGTGGAGACAGGAGGATCCCTGAGGCTTACTGGACTATCTAATTGAATCAGTGGACTCCAGGTTCAGCAAGAGACTCTGTCAGACTCTATCTCTAAAAAGTATGGTGGAAAGCAATTAAGGAGGACACTGGACAACACCTCTATCCTCTATACTTATACATGTATGCACACCATATATGCATGCACACATACCTGTAAACACATGTGTATACATATACCACACACACATTTGCATGCAATGTAGTGAAAGCTGTGCAGCATCATAAATGTATCTTCCAGTTTTCCATTCCATTCTCATAATTGCCCTAGCTATAAGAATTCTAAGCCAAAGCACAGTGCTCCAATATTAAAGAAATATTAAAATCTAGTGTGATGTCCTACCAGAGAAGGTGGAGTGCACCCAGCAGACACCAAACTACAGAGAAACCAGTAGGTTCTGCACTTGGATGTCTGATTTTGGCTGCTTAAATACAGCAGGGTTTCTCAGTCTTCTGGGTTTCGTGTTTTACACAGTAGAATGAGAAGGTTCTGTTTACTTCCACTCACCTTCTCTATGAAGTTGACTGTGGAGGTGGTAACATTTGAACAAACAACAGGCTAAATCGTAAGCACTGTGAGAAGACAGCCTGTTCCAAGAACTCTGATTTATACGATGTAAACACTCTTTAAAACATGCTTCAGATGAGAAACAAAGAGAAAAATACAAATAGTACAAATTCAGCTTCAAAGTTTGGAGGTGGATTTTTAAAGTGGTGGAACTCCAGTGCTAAATCACGTGGACAAAGATTTCTTTTTCTAACCTTTATTGTCATATTTTTAATTTACATATATGCATGTTTCTTTCTGTGTGTATGTGTACACCGTGTGTATGCTCAGGTGTCTGTGGAGGAGAAAAAAAGATGGTGTCATATTCCCTGGAGCTAGAGTTACAGGGGGTTGTGAGCCAATTGAGGTGGGTGATGGAAACTAAACTCAGATCCTGTGCAAGTGCAGCAAGTGCCCTTAGCCATTGGACCATCTCTCCCTTCTAACATCTACTTCAAATTCTCTTTTTCCTCTATAGATAAAATTAGATCATTTGCTTACTTCAGTGAATTCTGAACCCAATTATTCTTCTGCCTATTGAACACCTGTGGTGGTAGAAGCTCTTCATAAGGACCTTACAGTACAGTGTGTGATAAAAGTCACATCCCTCTTTCATCAAAACGATTGATGATATAAACTGTATGATCAAGCAAATACACAGATTATATCCAACAGAGATTTTTTGTATTCTCAAAAGGGGGGTAGTGGATAAATTATTTGAGAAGAAATGTGTTTGGTCTTGTGTTCAAAGATTCAGTCAAAACAAATGAAAGACAAAATCCATTGTCCAATGCAATGGAGTGATGTAATGACCAGGGAGGGACTAAAATGTGATCAACAGACCATGTCCCTGTCCCCAGTGTCCTCTTGACACATGACAGTTGTGTAGATAAATAAGTTTCTCCCATATATTCTGTTTTCTCATGTGTGGAACATGGGTGATTGTAGTATTTGTTCACAGAAGTCAGGATTTCTCAGGTCTTACCAGGTAGGATTGAGATACAGCCTTTAAGAGTAAAGAGGATTTAAACAGTCATCAGGACTACACCTGTCTTTCACCTACTTGGAGAAGACAAAGAATTTTAGCTGAGCCCAGGTCTTTTCCTTTGCTGCAAGGTGATATAGATAAGGCCCATGGGGTAGACTGTGAATGATGGATGCTAATTATGTATCATTTTTGAAGCCAAAGTGGCTTTTCCTTGACTTCATTCTGCTGGGAATTTGCAACAATCGGAGTGACCTTAGAAGTCATATGTTAAAGACTGCGAATCCCTCTCTCTAAGTATGGGCTTTTTAATATCAAAATTACTTACCTCATATGATAGAATCATATAATATGTGACAGTTCTGTGTTGGCTTGTCTGCCTAGCTTTTAATGGCCAAACCATCTCTCTGGACCTGTCTGATTATTTTCTGCATCAGTTCCTGGAGAATCATTCAAGTTAGATACATTTTTTTAAAAGTTGCAGAATAGTATTCCACAGGATGGATGTATAATGTTTTAACAGTTCACATGTAAAAGGACATCTGGGTTGTTTTTGGTCTACTAATAATGAAGCATCTTTGAATGACTATGTGCCAGACTTTTGATGTGGAAGCACAAGTTTCCTTTTCTATGTGCTAAACAGACAAAATTATAGTTCTTGGTCCACATGGTAAGTATATGTTTAGCTTAAAAAGAAATGGTCTGTGGTGATCTGAATTATAATGGCTCCAGTAGGCTCAAATATGTGAATTCTTGGTCTGCAGTTGGTGGAACTATTTGGGAAGGATTAGGAGATGTGGTCTTATTGGAGGGCGTGGGCTTTGAAGTTGCCAAAGCACACGCCATTCCCATTTAGCTCTCTCCCTGCCTCATGGTTGTTATCTCAACAGGTAAAGTTCTCAGCTACTGCTGCAGTGCCAATCCTGCCTGCTACCATGCTCCCCACCATGGTGGTCATGGACTCATCCTCCACAACTTTAAGCAAGCCCCCAACTAAATTCTCTCATAAATATCTCTTGTGGTGGTGCTTTGTCACAACAATAGGAAAGTAACTAAGACATGACCAAGCTGCATTTCAGAATGGTTGGACCATTTTTTTCCCACTAGATTAATTATGGCAACCATTTCACAACATATACGTGTTAATATATCAGACATCCCTGAGTATACCTTAACCACATACAGTTTTTATTTGACAATTATATATCAATAAGCTATGCATCCCTCCCTGAAGGTGGGTGCAAAGGAAAGAGCTTATTCAAAATATGATAAGACAAACTCCAGACTGTAAAAATATATTTGCAGACGAGCATTCAAAAATCTTAGATTTGAAGTATTTTTCTCCTGTTCTTAACACAAAGTTATATATTCTATATTTAAGTGTTTGAGCTCGTCTGAGACAGTTTTTGAAATGTCTGTCATAATCTAACTTAGTCTCACAATGGGGGAAACTAACATGGAGGTGGAATAAACTATATTTTCCAAAACTCCAAGATGGCATACCTTATCTGTACATCACAGGTTATCAGGTGGACACATATCCACAGGGAAGAAGCAAGGGATCCTAGCTTATAGAGCATCTCAGTTTCCAACAAAGGCATGGCCATTACTACCCTAAAAAGCACCCTGAATTCGTTAAGGGAAAGGGTGAATTTGTATAACACATTCATATTTTTTCAGACTCATTCATTTAAATGTGTTACCATTTTATAAAGAGAACTTTAGACTTTTGATAGATTTTCTTATGGCAATTACGAGAAGATCTTAAAATAGGCAATACACTGAGATGAAATGGACACACTACAAGCTTGGAAAATTGGATTGGCAACAGAACTATGGTTAACCCAGTTCTCTAGTCTTTGACATCACCTATGAGGCATGGATATGCATAGCTAGGAACTTGTGACTACATTTCTGGAGTAGTGAAATGGCTTGTCTCTGTATTAATGGTTCACGTAGATATTTTCTTGCAACTAGATGGCATGGTTATTAAAGAGTTCCTATAACTACATTTTTATATACCATAAGCCACATACCGTTACTGGAATCTATGTTGTCTTCCAACTGGAATGTTTGATCCTAGCATTTTAAAGCTTTCTACCAAATAAATGCAGGATACGTCTCCAACATCCAATGGAAATGAAGTACAGGGTCATACACACGTCATTCCCTGTTTTGCAGGTGTGTTTCCCTCTTAGAATAAAATATTGCAATTCCTTTTGCTTGCTTTTAATGATATTAACTAGATTACTCTTGCAACCACACATGTATTTTTGTGTTCCTTTGCTCTGGGGTATGGACTACAACACTATTAAGCTCTTGACCTATAAAAGAAAGAAATGGCAGCTGTGATAGCTTCTTAGGTGTACAGAAGCTGCTCACTTGAGTCCTCACAAGGGACATAACTACACAAATCACCTCTTTTGATATATTATATGGTAAAATGGTTGACATAGACTCTCAACATCCTATGTTTTCTCATTTCTCCTAACCTTGTAGCCAAAGAGGGCAATAATCATTAGACATTTGATCAGGTAATTTTCTGTTTCCGTATCAGTAGTTTTATTTGCTGGGTAAAACAGTATTGCTAATCCACAGAAACTTATAAATTTTGTTGGATATTCTTCAGAAAGCTGGTATAGCTGATTCAGAAATGAAGATTTAAAGAATCAAAGAAGCTTAAAACTGCACTTAAATAATTATGAGACAGACATTGTGGTTTGCATATTGTTTGTAAAACCAGAATATTTCCATAATTTCATAGCAGCCTGCATTGGCTATTGTCTAGGCAGCAGTAATGATCTCATCCCTTGGTATCCATGAAAATGATTGCTAGTGAACAGTTGTAAAAACTTAGTGGCATTTATAGATAACTGCCACTTTGTGTTCATAAAGCATAGTGCTTAAAGCCATTGGATTAAAGCATAAATCTTGGTTGTAATCTAAACCTTGTATTAACAATTTCTAATGTGATATAGAGCAGTATAAGTCAGAGAGTGGGTACTTATGGCATGAAAGAAAATACAGTTAATTGTCAAGCACTCTTTTAAGAAAAACTGCAACATTTCTGCCTACAATGTTGTGAAAGGCAATAATTGAGAAGGCTATATTGACTACTTTTAGACATTAAAACCACTTGACTTTCTTATTTCATTTCTTATATATTATCGTATTGAAGACTGGAAAAGTATGTTTAAGTGCAAGAGACATCCCATAATAAGCATGGCACAAATTTTTTTTAAAAAAAGATTTATTTTTACTTAATTATATGTGCATATGTGTGTGCCATATGTGTGTAGGTGCTCAAAGAGGCCAGAAGAGGGAGTGTAGTTATAGGCAGTTGTGAGGCACTTCTTGTGGGTACTGGAAACTGAACTCAGGTCCTCTGCAAGAGAAGGAAGTGTTGTTAACCACTGAACAATCTCTCCAGCCTCCTGAGATAAAATTTCTAAACAAACAAACATATAGCTTGACAAACTTTCCTTTCTTAATGCAATACTCTTTCTTCTCATCAAGTATGAGTTTAACCAACTCATATTTATACTTTTCTTAGTCTTTTCCAAGTTGTTATCAATTCTTATTCTTTCTGAAATAAAAACCCAAATATTTTTTGATGAAGAAATCTAATCTTTATTTCTATGATGTTAGCACAATATACTCACACGATAGCTTTGATCTGTACTTAACAAAATACATTTATAGCACTTTACAAACTTTATCAGTTTGGAAAACATTGCATAACATTTTATTAAACACAATACTTCATATATATTATATATTCATAATTTTATTTACTTTAAAAAGATAATTAACTCTCTTTATTCAATACTTGGTTTTATCAATAAAGCACAGCCTAACAAAAGAAGAAGTGCTCTCATTAGCAAATAAGATAAATAGAACACTAAGGAGAGATAACACCTGCTAGTCTGATTTATTTTAAATTAAGGTACCAGTGGAATGTAAACAAATTTTTTGTAATTATTTATTTTTTACAAAAGATGTGTTATCAAATATACATGCAGAGGTCTGAATTCTAGTGTCTATCATTATATTTCCTTAACAACGTGGTACAATTTGTTAAGTCATTAAAAACTGTAGCCTTTGGCACTTTGAGTAGAAAAAGAATATATCAATAGTATGTAAAGAAAAAAAATTCAATGACTAGAGAAGTACTTTAAAATCTTTTTTGTTAAGAAATAGGAAAGATTAGGAAATATCATACTGCACCTCAAATACTGCAGCTTGGTTTTTCTTCAGAGTACTAAAACCAGTCCACCCTTCCCTCTAGGAACTGGCCAGGCCAGCGGGGACGTCGTGACAGTGGTGATGTAAGAAGTGGGGAAGGCAACATTTTACTCCCACTTCCTTCTCTGAGAAGGAAATTACCAGAAGGGTTACTGTTAAGTCTGTATTTTATTGCCAGAGTTTTCAATTCTGCTGGTTTCAGCTAAATTCCTAATGCCTTAGGAGGTTGAGTTCTCCAAAAAGCTCTGCCCTTTGCATGGAGAAGCTGATAATGGGATGAAAGGATTCCTTGCTGGACAGCTGTTATTCGCATTGGAAACTGCACTGAGTTCAGATCAACCAGCTCTGTGTTTCTTTCTTTTTTCCCTCTTGGCAATCATCAAGTGTACATTATAATCCTTAAGATATGGCATAACAGTGTTTAACACCAAATTTCAAGAACCAAATATTTCTCCACCCTTTAAATATCTAACTTGGAAAAACACTTCAAAATAATTTGTTGGTGTTCTCCTTGCTACCAATAATATGGTTTCCTTTGATTTAGGCTCAAGGCTTTTGATTCAAGACAGGCAGCCAAAACTGCTGATTACACTCTAAGCACAAAAGCCAATGCCTAGTCTGATATTTTAAAGGTACACTTTCTTAATTTATACTGTGAGACATTTTGATTTATCAGTTAGCACTTGCCTAGATTCTTACTGTTAGTGTCTCATTACAAGTATATCATGGAACAGAGTCAAGCTCACCCCACTGTGGCTCCAATTTATTATCAAGATAATGCAAAAGTGAAATTCTCTGGATCAATATCAAAATGAAATTTTGTGACTCACTGACATCATAACCTATGCCATCAGGTTGGAGACATCTCGAACTTGACCGACATGTCTGGCAATGGAACCCACAATCTCAACTTTTGGCTCAGATTTCTTGTTTATGACTTCACAGCAGTGTAGTTTACACAAGGAATGTAAATAGTCATTTTTGCTTTTTAAAATAGAAGAATATATGTATAACCTCAAAACATCTAATAAACCAAGAAGAAGCCATAAAATGGAAAATATAATCACAGTAATTACAAAATATTCTCTAAAACAATGTTTTAAGTATGCAAATGTACTCACTAAAAATACCAGAAATCAGCATTACCAATACTTAAATAAAAAGCAGAAAAATGGTGCAGATAACTAGTTATTCCCTTTCACTGAAAACATTCCTACAGAGTTTCAGATGTTGAAAAATGCATTTTTTCAAAGAAATGCTCAGAACCTTTTTCAAAACATTTTTTTTTTTCACTGTGAGAGAGCCACTACAGGGAAGCCGAGGACTGTCTATTCTACCACATCTTCAGAATAAAGGAGCATTTCTCTGACGAGGGATTGCACACCACTATTTCACAGCTAAGTAGAGTTTGAGAGTTTACATGGTATATGAACTGTAATAATCAGCACCTCCCAGACTGCGCTTCTGGTGCAGATTCAGCAAAAAAATGAATAATATATAATACTGCATGGCCTCTGCTGTAGGGAAAACCTGTGTGTTTTGGATTCCCACAGCTAATTATAATGAAAAAAAATCTCAAAGTTGGCACATTCAGAAAGTTAAATACTATACATAGAAGGAAACCACTTTGTCTTAATACTGCCCTCTGCGAAGCCTCAGTCTTAAGAACTGTTCAGGTGATGAGACTAGTTCGGGTCTTGCGTTGTGCTTTTCCTTTCCCTTGGTGTAAAATTGCCACGATTTCTGTGGTAGTTCAATGAGAGTTCCGGGCTGATGGTGAACAATCTTCTAGTTGGGCAAGAAGGCTTTCCAAATCCTCCTGAAAAAAACAAAATAAAAAAACAAACAAACAAAAAACAAAACAAAAAGCACAGGTAGAATAAATGTGTGGTCTTGAGGGTGGTGGTGGTCACCCGTATGATGGCAGGAAGGACCATTATCACTCAATCCTTATAAGCCCGTGTCGGGGACGTTCCTTTGTAGAAGATGTTTCTCGTGTTTTCAGGGCTGTTGCTTCTTTCGGGAATCAAGATAATGTTGCCCTTCCTGCGCAGGGTGGAGTCGCGTGAGGAGGACACCGACAGCGTCTCTGAGCCTATCTCGCTGCCCTCCACCGGGGTCACTCGGATGGTGGTGATGCCGTGGTGGTGGTGCTCACTGCTATCGATGTTGCTTCTCTTGCGATCTCCAGAACCAAAGCTGTCTTTGAGGGACTCGCAGCTTTCCGAGTCCCTGTTGAGATCGTTGAGCTCATAGGTTTGGCGCAGGCTACCTTTCTCTGGAGCTTTCCACTTCCAGGAGCCGCTGCCTTCGCCCTCGGTGGATGGGATCTGGATGATGGGCCTGTTGTTCTCGGGGTGGGCCTCCACCCGCACGATGCCGCCCGGCTCGTGGTCTGTCAGGGTTTTGTAGCGGATGGAGCCTGTGCAGGTGACCGTGCTACCCTCAGCATTCTTGGGGCTGCTTTGCAGCACTCCCTGTTGCTTAGACATGGCGATGACCTGCATGATGCGCGGCTGGCTGTTGCTCCGGTTACAGGCCACTGTCTTCTCTGCGGCTTTCAGCCACTTGGCCCGTGCAGAACTGCTCTTGGGCGAAGTGCTTATGTTTTCCTGGGTCTCCTCGGGGATGTGCACCAGTTGGGAGGAGCCAGGGCGGGACTGGATGGACACGCGTGGCCCTCCAGGCATGCTATTGTTGCACCCGGGGACAGTGCCAGGCTGGATCTTGAGGTACTGATTGCCTGGGACATGGTGGTCTCCATTCACCCCCACCCTCGAAGGCTCTGAGCTGGATCTCATTTCTATGGACCTAGGTGGTGACTGCCCTTCGGGCTCAGTGTCCATAACCTGCAGGGACATCTTGCGGCTCTCGTTCTTGCTCTTCCACTGAGTGAGGAGCTGCTTGGACCTGGCAGAATCCATGGAGGCATGGATGCTCGCGTTTCTTCTCACTGGGTCTTCCACCGAGGGGGTGTTGGCTCTGGGCAGTGTGTTGCTGAAGGTCACCATGCTCTCCTTTCCCATGGGACTCCGAGGAGTGATGATTTCTACGTCAGCGTTGGCCCTCTTGAGATTTGTTAAGGAGCTTGCATCCCTGTGATTTCGGTTGAGGATGCCCTCTGTGTGAGCAATTCCGTCACTGCTGCTACCATTTTTAGCTGATAAAACCCTGCTGGGGTCTTGATTGAGGTCTGTCAGTGACCTGAGGGCATCTCTCTGCTGGAGCATACTCTCTTCACTAGGCAGAAAATTCCCCACAGCATATAGGCCCTGGTGTTCAAGGGAAAACAACAAACATCACACACTAAAAGACGCTATTAAGAAGGTTTCCCTTAGAATGCCCAAGGGAGCATGCAACTGAGGTAGATACTGTGCATACACCACGGACTAATAAAACAATGAAAAAAAGTACAATAACTCGGGGGGGGGGGGGGGGAGGTAGCTTGCTACTATCTAGATCACTGAACTAATTGCTTAGAAATAGGAATGATTCCTTTCAGTCCCACCAGATGTTGTTGTCACACTCTCTGTGCGTTTTGAAAAGAAAAGATAGACAATGAGAGAAATAAGGACATTTTCCTGCCTTCCAAAGCTACGCATTTTTTTTTTTCTGGACTAGGAGCTTCATTTTGAGTGACAGCCCAAGAGGCCTGAAAAATTTATGTTCCCTTCCATTTTCACTCATACCTTCTGATGGCAAGCAGAGGAGCTGTGGGAAATAGAGAACAATGGATCATTCATAAAAACGCTGTGTGGGGTTTGAAAATGAGGGCAGGGACACACATTCTTGCAAGTCACACTGACTCCAGCCCTGCCTGGCTGCTTTAAACTTGACCTTCAACTGGGAAAGTTGGATTCAATTACGGCTTTATAACAAATGTGGGCCAAATTTTATTTAATTTGTCTTCCTACTTCGTCCATCGGTTTTTATTTGTTTTAGATTTGGAAAAGGTTAAATTTCAGTTTCAAAATTGTTACCCTGGTTACAGGAGATAGAATGCCTGCTGGATTTCCAGAGACACGATTGTGAAGCAGGTGTCTGCCTGTGAGCTAATTTCAATTGAAGGTGGCTGGGTCTACTTCTTAAATCTAAGTAATGCAATTTCATGGTTTCAGTATCTTACAGAATGCTTGACTTTGAGGAGCAGCATATGCTTAGGAATGATAATGTTCCGTTTTTGGGGTGCAACGTGCAAATGGGATAAAATAAATTCTCCCTCCCCCACTGCCGTGTGTGTGTGTGTGTGTGTGTGTGTGTGTGTGTGTGTGTGT
>CABHPR010123522.1:0-13082 GCA_902168415.1 Peromyscus melanophrys
TAACTGGATTTTAAAGTTCTTTATAGCTTATGATGATGTGTATTTTTTATAGCTGCCTTTTAACGGAACCGGTTAATTTGCTGTATATGAATCTAGAAAAATCGGCAGAACCCTAGTCCTCATGTATTCCGTTTTCACTTAGAATCATCAGATTGAAGTTTATTTTTAGTGTGGTTGATGATACATAGACTGACAAGTAGTACAAAAAAATTAAATGAGGAAGAATGGGTACTTTATTTACAAATTTGTAAACACTTTGTTCAACTTATTCGGTGGGAAATACTCTTTCTGTATATCATTTGGTTTTCTTTGTTTTTTGCTATCAAAGAAAGATTATAATTGACTATTAATTTATTCTCATAACTTATGCTAAAGTTACCTTAGAAGATTTTTGAAAATACTCGTTTTTAAATCCTGTTAGTTCATATAATAATGGAGTTTGTATAACTGGGAAAAATACCACATAATTTATTACCAGGAAAAATTAAGTTTGTTCATTTATATTCTAATTTACCAAGAATTCTTAAGGCTTAACATTTGATAATTTCTAGTTGTTTGCTAATGAAAGTCAATCTTTATTGACTTCTGATCAAAATAATGTTCATCAACATGGCAGTCCTATTACACACCTAACATTGCCAAAGAACTGCCGATTTGGTCCAGGTAACTCCTGGAACTATATCACTATAGGTTTTGTTTTTATTTAATAACCAAAAATATGAATAAAATTAGAACAGCCTTTTTAAGTTCTAATTATTTGTATGTATTATTTTGTCTTAAAGCAACAACTCTTTTAAAACCTCAAAAAGCCTAAATTAATGCTGTAGATCTGCAAAGCTTAAATGAACATGTAGCCAGCTTGAAGTCTAGGACCAAGGAGTGAGCTGGGATTAGAGGGAAAGAGATAGGGGCTAGAAGCCTCCACCACCATCCACCTTCCTATTATCCTCTGGCGGAAAGTAAAGCAACTCCCACTTTCTCCCGGCCTCCAAACACAGAGAACAAGTGTTTGCTTGGCACATACATTAACCTAAGTTAAATACTTACAAAGTTTGTTTTATTTAATTTCCCCTTTTCCTGGTTTTTTTTTTCTATTAAGAGAATTCCAATATTTCAGACAAAAATAGAACCTCTACAGAACTCTTTGAAAAATCCATTATAGTGTGATTTCCCATGTGACAGAGTGTTAATGAAAACAAGTGCAAGCCTGCACAGATGAGTACTAAAGCTCCGTGTGTGTGTGTGTGTGTGTGTGTGTGTGTGTGTGTGTGTGTGTATACATACTTACACATTTTTTTTTTGATAAGTGCTCTAAGGGACACCTTAACCGCCTAGTTTCCTCTCAAAGGACCTTTACCAGAAATGTCTTCCCATATACACAGTTTTGCTGAGTCAGGTGTGCGTCAATAAAACCTGTGCCTTTATCCTTTAGAGTGGAAAACCTTGATTAATTACACAACTTTGAAAAAATAGCTTAGTATTGACTCCTTGGTAAATTGAAGACCCTTTTATACTGCAAATATTTCCATCAAAATATATTTTGTGAGATTGAACAATACTATATATGCTTAAACTTTCTTAAAATATGTTCATTTCATACTATATAAATGTACATTTTTGTGAATCATAAACATTATTTTCAAACACTACAGACCATGAATTATTTCCTCACTTTTAAAATTGATGTAGTTTTAATTTTTAAATCATGAAAACTGGATGAATATATTTTAAAAGATGTATTATTACATGTGAGTATGGATCTCAGCATAGAGTATATATTTAGCATCCTAGAGACCCTGGGCTAGAGCCCCAGCACCACACAAAGGAGATGGGGGGACAGGAGAACTCAGAAGTAGATTTGTTTCAGAGAGCATGCTGTTTTTCAAAAGTTGGCCTCAAACCTAAATTTTTATCTTGGTAGCTTGGCATTTCCTTGAATATTCCTGGGAGCCTTGGTATTCTTACTCTGGATCTTTTCTAAGCTGGGTTTAGGAATTCATGGGGGGGGGGGGGACTGATATGCAAATTCAACTTTCCTCTATTAGTTTATTTTAGTGCAGGGCCCCAGATGTGTGTAACTGGAGAACATTCTAACCAGAACTGTTCTTTCTATTGCCTTTGATTGGGAGGCAGCAGGAGGAACACTAGTCTGGTCTGGTGACCTTATTAACCCAGTCTAAATATGTAATCACTAGTGAAGGATTTCTCTGCAATACATACAACATCCTCCTGGGGGCATTTGCTGTCAAAAAATATCTCAAAACTCTGAGGAAAATCTACAAATCAGAAGACATTAAGCAAACTGGACATGGGCCTATTCCTTTCTTTTCTTTACTTCTTCCACTTCCTGGTCTAATAAACTATCTGCCCAGTTTCCCCAAGTTCATTTTCTACAATTACATTCTCAGGCCAGTGGGGAGCAAACCAGACAGAATCTGGTCATACAGTAGGCTCCTGGGAATGTCTCAGATTCATAGCATGGCTTGTATGTGACAGTACTCAGAGTTCCCAGGTGACCACAGGCAGTCTGTTTATGTCGGTACAGTGAGCACAGGCCCGAGCCCTGGTACTTTTTTACCACCTGGATATTTTTATTCATCAGTACTTTTATCTTGGAGGTAAGTGTGATTCAGAGGAATATTTCTTGGTTTTGGTTTTTTGGGGTTTTTTGTTTTTTGTTTTTTTTTGGTTTTTTTTTTGAGACAGGGTTTCTCTCTGTAGTTTTGGTGACTGTCCTGGAACTCGTTCTGTAGCCCAGGCTGGCCTCGAACTCATAGAGATCCGCCTGGCTCTGCCTCCTGAGTGCTGGGATTAAAGGCGTGCGCCGCCGCCGCCGCCGCCGCCGCCGCCGCCGCCGCCCAGCCAGAGGAATATTTCTTACATCCCTCAACAGTTATAGCTTGCTCTTTTTTTTTTTCCACAAAGAAATTATTTCAAATGTGGATTGATGACAGGTAGTTGGTGGGTTTCCTCAGATCCAGCAGTCTAATTACAAAAGATCCCCAACAACCTCTCCATGACTGTCCTTGTCCTAGCTTGTCCCCACTTCTTGACCATCTTCATGGCCACCAACTTTGAGTTATTGTAGTAAAAACCCTCCCGCCACCATTCATAACTTCAGCTGAAACTGAAAAATAGCAAAGCCAGTTGGTGGGGCGGGGAGGCATTGTTTGTTTTGTGTGCTGGGGTTTAAACCCAGAGCCTCATACACACTACATGAGCATTTACAGTGCTATATAGCTCATTTACATGAGCTATATCCCCAGTCTTTCCTCTCCCCCCTACCTAGTTGGAGTTTTCTGTGGTTGTACAGCTTTGTGTGGCCTTCTGAACTACAAAGGGACATTTGTAGGGAACATTCTAAGATGGCCCAGTGTTTTCTGCTTCACACGAAACATCCCACTTAAGGAGAATGTCACAACTCTGGAAAAGCTTCCTGAGACATCTGTCCAGTTAGGTACAAGCCCCAGCTTGAAGGAGTACTTCTGCAGGTTGCTTGGATCG
Organism: Peromyscus melanophrys; assembly: GCA_902168415.1. Classification (NCBI taxonomy): domain Eukaryota; kingdom Metazoa; phylum Chordata; class Mammalia; order Rodentia; family Cricetidae; genus Peromyscus; species Peromyscus melanophrys. The sequence goes on from CABHPR010123522.1 coordinate 3,505, forward strand.
AGGCTAAGAGTCAGAGCTGGACAGGATTTTGGAAAGCACCTTGGAGAAGAGAGTGAGTGGGGGAGGACCGAGGTGGCTTAGCCTCTCTCATTGACACCTCAGTCTCACAACCTGAACAGGCTTCAGGAAGGTTCCCACCACTTCCCTCCCACCACTTCCTCTGGAATGCAGTGTTTAATCACATCCCTCAAGAACCTCATATGTACTTTCTGTCAACCATATTTCACTCTTTCTCCTTGTAATCATTATCATCCAAGTATATTCACCCACCTGCTCCACCCTGTGTGCACTGTTTTAAATTGGTCGCTTCCTAAGCTAACTGGCTCCAGCCACCAGCCTCATATTTAATTTTTAGCTCCTTCCAGCCCTTCCCGTCAGGGACCTTACTCTCTCAGCTGAGGGAGGAGTTGGATGTGTGTTCCTTCCATGGATGTTTCCTAAGGACTGGGCACTGCACTGAGTGTTGGGGACCCCAGAGTCTCCAAGAAAAAGACCTGTACTCTGGGTCCTACACTTCTTGACAGAAAAGAAATAAATCATGTCAATGTGTGACAAGTGCTCCTGGGACCTGAAAAGCCGGGCCTCATGACAACGGGTGCTGTCTGAAACAGGGTCTTACCTCTGAGAGCAGGAGGAGGCGGTGACCTGCTACCTAGGAACAGGAAAGACTTAAAAGATGGTGCCATGTTGACTCACCGGCCACACCCTGCACAGGTCTGGTCATCCTGTCCTTGAACTGACTTACACTGAGAGCTGCTGCTGGGCCTGTGCCCATGAAATCTGCAGCTACTCTCTCTCGCCTGCACACACTCACAACCACCCTTCCACACCCTCACACCATTGTTCACACGGACATCTTCTCATTCACACACTCTTATTCTCACAAACATGCAAGCATAAATACAACATATAGTCATACTCACGCATGCTCAGACTTTCACGCACCTATTATATTTTTGTTTCTATTAGGACAGTTGTTGCTTTCTGGTTTGTATTAACATTTTGTCGCGCTGGGCGGTGGTGGCGCATGCCTTTAATCCCAGCACTTGGGAGGCAGAGGCAGGAGGATCTCTGTGAGTTCGAGGCCAGCCTGGGCTACCAAGTGAGTTCCAGGAAAGGAGCAAAGCTACACAGAGAAACCCTGTCTCGAAAAACCAAAAAAAAAAAAAAAAAACATTTTGTCTTAACATGTATTACAACTCTTTTTCCTACCAGCTTGGCCATAGAAGGGGGCTTCATTCCCCCTCCCATGTTTCCAAGGAGCCACTTCTTCTAGCCTTCCAGGACTGGAGAAGAGGGAGGGTGGAAGGAAAACAGAGACAAAAGAACAGAATGTCAAAGTCAAACAGAATGCAGGCCTTGGCCTCCCCTTGAGACAGACACATAGCAGCACCAGGGCCTGTCCTCACTGTCGCTTTGCAAATGCCCCACTAACACAGCCAAGGCCCTGGGATAAAGGACTAGAGAACTAGTCTGACCTTGTCCTGGCTTTCCTTACAGCTTCCTGGAAAGGATTGACAGCGTCAGTCTGGTTGACTACACACCCACAGACCAGGTATGTGGAAGTAAAGCCATCGGAAGCTTCTGAGATAGTCTGCCAAGGGCGTCCCGTGGTAATTTAGAAGATTCAGGGAAAACCTACTCATAATCACTGTTTCTTGCACCTTGCCATGCTGCCCCTCACATTGGCCTGGCCACTAAGTTCTGAGTCCTCACTCCCCTATCTTGTGCTGTGATGCCTAGTCGTTGCCAGTGTGGAAGGAAGATCCCATGCAGAGGAGGAGTATGGATTCCCAGGCTTCCTAGGACCATGAGTGAGAAAGCCAGGCCTTCATTTCCCTGTAGTACATTGGGTCCTTTCTGCTTTGGACTCCAGGCTTGAACCCCAGGTACCATAGCACATCTCCAGGTGTGCCACAAGTGTGTCCCTTGGATTGAGCCAGACAGAATGAAGAAATGAATGGAAAGAAAGTAAAAGGAGAAAAATGAGCCAGTAATCCCCACCTAAGATAGTTCACACAAACTAGTCCTCCTAATGTACCCCAAGCATTTGCAACCCCTGGGACCTGGGACTTGAACCACATGGAGGCTCCCTTTCCTCTGTGTCCTGGAGATTGAAGTTTCTCTTTCTTCTCTGGGGTCCCTGTCTTTATGGCTGACTCAAATAGCTTAAAATAATCATCCAGTGTGAGGCTCAAGAGGTTTCTGGGGGAGTCAATGATTTCTGGGGAGGGTAGAGCCATTTTTCTCTACTCCTGTAAATAACCCTTCACCCATGCTCCTGCAAGCAACCCTGATTTAAATACATATATATATATATATATATAGCCGGGCAGTGGTGGCGCACACCTTTAATCCCAGCACTCAGGAGGCAGAGCCAGGTGGATCTCTGTGAGTTCGAGGCCAGCCTGGTCTACAGAGTGAGATCCAGGACAGGCACCAAAACTACACAGAGAAACCCTGTCTCAAAAAAAAAGAAAGAAAGAAACTAGAAGGGACTAATTGGGAGGAGGGAAAGAAAGTAATAAGAGAAAAGGGAACATGCTCAGAATAAATTCTATACATGTACAAAAGTATCATACTCTATAAAGTAAAAATATGTCCTGCGATGTAACCTGGGCCCTCTAACATTAAGAGAACTCCTCAAAGGTGACCTACGCAGGTGTGATGATATGATTATAAAACAGCAGAAACATCGATCATCTTCCAGAGTGGCTGATTCATAAATAGCATAATGACACCTGCCCGGTACAGGGAGACGTCAGCTCTGTGAAACTGCGTAGCTTTTCCATGCCCTTGGGAGCACTTCATCTTCCATCTTGGAGAGAGAACTGTGCAAGGAAGAGACAACAAACCCACTGAAGTGAAGTAGCTTCCAGCTCTGAGATCCCTGACTTATGAACGAGAGTTAAGCTTCCTACCGACCCTTCCCAGCAGAGACTTCCAGATGTAGCCACAGGGCATAGGCCAAGGCTCTGTCCCTGAACACTGTGCACTGAGGTTTGGCTGTCATGTACCAGCAAGATATGGGCATGAATCACTTCCTAAAAGTCTCGAGAGGCATGCAAACACAGTTACTGTGTGAAGGGCCCAACTGATTAACTGGGGGGGGGGGGGGGTTCTACATCTGCATTTTAACTACTCCTCTTTGTTACAATAGACCTTGTACTTTCTCGGTTACCACAATGTGGTGGTATTGTGTTCCCCAAAATATTGTGTATGCTAATAAACTTATCTGGGGTCAGAGAACAGGACAGCCACAATATGAAACAGAGGTTAGGCAGTGGTAGCATACGCCTTTAATCCTAGCATTCCAGAGACAGAAATCCCTCTGGTCTCTGTGAGTTCAAGGCCACATGGGAAACAGCCAGGCGTGGTGACCCACGCCTTTAATCCCAGAAAGCACGCCTTCAATCCCAGGGAGTGGTGGTAGAAAGCAGAAAGGTATATAAGGCATGAGGACCAGAAACTAGAGGCCTTTGGCCTGGGGAAGCCTTTGGCCTGGAGAAGCATGTGGCTGGTTAAGCTTTCAGGCTTCTAGCAGCAGTTCAGCTGAGACCCATTCTGGATGAGGGCTCGGGGCATCCAGTCTGAGGAAACAAGACCAGCTGAGGATCCAGCGAGGTGAGATAGCTGTGGCTTATTCTGTCTCTCTGACCTTCCAGTGTTCACCCCAATAACTGGCCTCAGGTTTGATTTTATTAATAAGACTCTTTAAGACTCATGCTACAATGCTTATTTCAGGGCACACCTCACTTCTCTCTTCTTCTTCCAGGACCTCCTCAGGTGCAGAGTGCTGACTTCAGGAATTTTCGAGACACGATTCCAAGTTGACAAAGTGAACTTTCAGTGAGTACATTGCTAAGAGTGTGTCCCATGACAGGGATAGTGGAGGGATGCCCAGCCTGGTGCCAGCCTCTGGGCAGAATGGGAGCCACAAGGCCTTGAGGCTAAAGGGGTTGGAATGGGGATTCAGGACAGGCCGTGTGAGGCTGGACTCCAGCAAGGGCACTGAGAAGCTCACCCACAGGGAGACACAGCTCCAGGAAAGGGGAGCACTGAGCAGGGGAGAGTGAGAAGGGGTGGCCAGGGTCCATCCGATGAGCTGCAGAGAAACTCAGACAGAAAACTATATGGGCTCTTGAGTCAAACAACTGAAGAGCCTCACAGAGGGCTGTATCATCTGCCTGAATGCAGGTGACAGAGTCCTCCTGCCAGGTACTGGACAGACGTACATGGTAACTAGAGGGCTGTGGATGCAGCTGGATCAGAAGGAAGCCCTCCCACTTCCCCAGGGGAGACAGTCTTCTGGTGCTGAGACAAGTTATCAGAAGGACCTGCCCCAGCACAGACTTAGCATGATGCACTTTGGTACGAGATGTGGTATGAACTAGAAACCACTGCATCTATTAGGCGCCTACTATATGCTCCTAGACACCATGCCAGCTGTTAACTCCTACAACCACAGTGTAGAATGAAAGAGGAAGAGCTGAAGCTGGGAGAGGTTGCATAACTTGTAGCTCAAGGTCAAGGGCTGAGACACATGAGGTGCATCATGAGCAGCTGGCCATTCTGACCGCAGAGGAGAAGGGTAAAAAACATGCACCCTTTACCCCAGTTTCCCTGAATAATTGGCGTCCCTGTTTCTCTTCCACAGCATGTTTGATGTTGGTGGCCAGAGGGATGAGAGAAGAAAATGGATCCAATGCTTTAATGGTGATTTGCATGCTCTGTAGAGGGTGGGGCACTGGCTCCCACCACCATGTCTAGCTGTGTTTTAGTCAAACTCTAATCGATATGCAAAGAATAACATGGTAAACATAACATGTAAAGTGAATAACCATGTTCCTTCCTTAAATATGAATCTCATAGAGAATTTAAGCATCCCACATTTCCAAGTACCTTTTGGGTAGACCCTTGGTCAAGTGCAGCAATGCCCAGCTGTGCATATGACCTATATCCAAGTCATTCTAGATACAATCCCTGGGACCTGAGCCGTCATAACCCCAGAAAAACAGCCATTGTCCATCTAAGACGCTTCCCTTTCCCTCTGTGCCCAACCCAGATGTCACTGCCATCATTTATGTGGCAGCCTGCAGTAGCTACAACATGGTGATCCGAGAGGACAACAACACCAACAGACTGAGGGAATCGCTGGACCTGTTCGAAAGCATCTGGAATAACAGGTGATAAGTCAATTCAGACTCGCCACTGGATCCCAGACCTTTTATCAAAAATACATTCAGGCCGGGCGGTGGTGGCGCACGCCTTTAATCCTAGCACTCGGGAGGCAGAGCCAGGCGGATCTCTGTGAGTTCGAAGCCAGCCTGGGCTACCAAGTGAGTTCCAGGAAAGGCGCAAAGCTACAAAGAGAAACCCTGTCTTGAAAAACCAAAAAAAAAAAAAAAAAACATTCAGAAGACTACAGATGTTTTTGTTGTTTTGTTGTTGTTACTGTTGTTGTTAAAAAGTACCCACTTTAGCCAAATGTGTCAGCACACATCTGTACTCCTAACATTAGGAAGGCTAAATCAAGTGGATTGGAGTTCAAGGCCAGCCTGGGCTACATAGCCTGATATAAATAAAAGAGCTGTACATCACCATGGGCACCTGTAACCTAAAAATAGGGAGCTGGAGACAAGCAGATCCCTGGGTCTCACTGGCCATCCAGCCTAGCCAAAATGACAAACTCCCACTCAAAGGAGAGACCCTGTCTCAAATCTAAGCCGCAAATGTTGGTGGTTTTTTTCTTTTGGGGGGCCCGCCACCCAGCTCCCAAATAAATCACACACGGAGGCTTATTCTTACTTATAAATGCCCAGCCTTAGCTTGGCTTATTTCTAGCCAGCTTTTCTTAACTTAAATTATCCCATCTACCTTTTGCATCTGGGCTTTTACCTTTCTCTGTTTCTGTATAACTTTCTTTCTTACTCCATTGCTGGTTGTGCAGCTGTGTGGCTGGCCTCTGATCTCCTCCTCCTTCTCTGGCTACTTCTTTCTTCCCAGATTTCTCCTTCTATATATTCTCTCTACCTGCAAAGCTCTGCCTATCCTTTCTCCTGCCTTGCTATTGGTCATTCAGCTCTTTATTAGATCATCAGGTGTTTTAGACAGGCACAGTAACACAGGTCCACAGAGTTAAACAAATGCAACATAAACAAAAGTAACATATCTTAAAATAATATTCTACAACAGAGAATGATTTTGGAAAATATTTAGAGATCAGCCTCTGGCTTCCACTGGTTCCTGCTCACACATGTGTATACACATACACACATACACACACACACACACACACACACACACACACACACACACACGTAAATCCTAAACTTTAATAAGCCTTTCATCCCATCTGATAGACATACTTAACATGGGGTATATTCTTTGGGAGCTCTTATAGGTGCTTGGTTAGGACTATTTAAATCTGTTATAAAAGTCTCAGGTTATATTTTGAATTCAGAATTAGTTTTATTTGCTTATTTTGGCCTGGTGTCTCCCTACATTACCCAGGCTGGCCTTAAACTCTCAATCCTCTATCCTCAGCCTCATGAGGTACTGGGATTATAGATATATGCCACCATGCTGGTTGGTTGGTTGGTTTTAAGAACCCAGTTTAGAATGTTCTCTAGTAACTAGATGGTCTCTTCAATCCATACTGCTCAAAGCCGTAGCACAGACACATGATATTCCCAGAATCCCAAGGGAGCAGACGTGATTATGTCAGGAAGGATTGTTCAACACACACTCCCCTGCAGACTCATGCAGTTAAAAACCAGGTTCTCATTAATTATTAAGGGAAAAAAAACACCACTAAGGAGTACAGAAAATAAAAGTTGACCTTGAAGATTATTTGTATGAGTCTGGAGAGATGGTTATGTGGTTAAAAGTACTAGCTGCTCTTCCAGGGGACCCTGGAAGATCCCCAGTACTCTGTGCACAAATCCCTGGGTCTGATCCCCAATACAGAAAAAAAGATTCTAATTTTGTCTTTATTTATAAATATGCATGAGCATAAAAAAAATCTAGGCATAAAATTATAAAAATCCAATGGCAATTATCATTTGATATAATACATTTGGTTATATGTATATTTTCTATAATTTAAGCTTGTTTGTGTAGTATCTAGAAAATCTACACAAGTAAGAAAAAAACAAAATGATGCATCTGAGGGGGAGATGGGTGGCATTTACATTTGTAGTCAGAGTCCTGTGGGCTGATCCCTGGGACCTCCTAGGATTTCAGAGGGCTTTGTATATTTGGCAGCTAAGTTCCTTTTGGCTAGACTTCAGCTTTTCTTACCTCACCACAGTGTTCCTGGGCCTCATTCCTTTAGCTTCTCATATAACATGAGGGGAGTCTACTTCTGCCCCCCTCCCCGCCCTCCCCCTTCCCCCCACCCCCGTGCTAAGAGGAGGTAAGACCAAGGAAGACTGGCTGCTAATTAAACTCGTCCTGATTGGCTAATGAGTCATTTGGTACTTGAGTAACATTTTAACTTCCCCATTGTAGTTTTCTGGCCCATTAGACCCCAAAATTATATCACAAGAGTCCAAGTGTATTCATTACATGCCTAGATCTCTGCTTTGTTACCAATAAATGTATGTCCCCACAGAGGTTCATCAAGGAAAGAGTGAACTGCCACGTTGGGGGTGGAGGTGGGGGTGGGGGTGTCATTGATGGTACAGAGAGTGCAAATAATGGTGTATCAAATGATAGTGAGTCCATTTCACAAAGATGCCAGCTGGCCCACTCCCCCATCACCTCTTTGTTTGCCGGTCTTGCAGAGCTGAGGGTGGGGGTGAAAGCAGGGCCTTGGACTGGGCACGCACCCGCCACTGAGCTGCATCATTTGAGTTTCCCTTGCAGTATGGCAGCGTGGTTGTGACTGGTGCTTTCCCACGCCGACATCGTGAAATCAGCGTGGGTTTTTGTTCTCTCCAGGTGGCTGCGGACCATTTCCATCATCTTGTTCTTGAACAAGCAAGATATGCTGGCAGAAAAGGTCTTGGCAGGGAAATCAAAAATTGAAGACTATTTCCCGGAGTATGCCAATTATACTGTCCCGGAAGATGGTAAGATTTCAAAACACAGTCTCGCTTACAATTGAAAGAGTCAACTGTCCTTTTCCCATAGTCCTGTAACTGTAAGTCTGGGGAATCTAAGAAATGGCCTCAGATTAAACCATCCTCTCTGCCCCACCCCCAAAGTACTGGGGTACAGAGTGAGTAACCCTGTCCAAAATGCATAGGACCAAAAGTGTCAGGGTGCTTAGGATTTTTTGAATTTTGGAATGTTTGCTTATCTGGGAGATGGGACCCATATTTCATTCAAAACAAGTCATTGAATGTTGGAACGTGTTTGTGTGCACCTCAAATACATAGCCTGAGGATTTTGACTGGCCTGTGACATTAAGTCAGCTATAGAAGTTTCTATCGGGGCTGGAGAGATGGCTCAGTGGTTAAGAGCACTGGCTGCTCTTCCAGAGGTCCTGGGTTCAACTCCCAGCATCCACATGGTAGCTCACAACTGTCTGTAACTCCAGCTCCAGGGGGTCCAACACTGTCACACAGCCATATGCAGGCAAAACACCAAAGCATATAAAATTAAAACTTAAAAAAAGAAAAAAAACTTGGCACTGGGCATTGGTGGCGCATGCCTTTAATCCCAGCACTTGGGAGGCAGAGCCAGGTGGATCTCTATGAGTTTGAGGCCAGCCTGGGCTACAGAGTGAGTTGCAGGAAAGGCACAAAGCTACACAGAGAAACCCTGTCTCAGAAAAAAAAAAAAAAAAAAAAAAAAGAAGAAGAAGTTTCTGTCTGTGGTATAATGTCAGTATATGAGATTAGCAGATGTGGGATATTTGAGATTTTATGTGTTCAGAATAGGGATGCTTGGTCAGTATTCAAATGTCCTACTTAGGAGTCTACTTGTAAATGGTTCAGAGTTTGATTTTCTATTAAAGACGGGCCACTTAAAGAAGGACTGTTTGAGTAAGTGACTATGTCATACTAGGAAAGTTCTCTCATACCACCAGCTGGGTCTTTTGTGACCAGCATATCATTCAAACCCCATACAGTAACCATAGGTGGCGGCTTCTGTAATTTTTTCATAGAACAGTCATTCTCAACCTGTGGGTCATGACCCCTTCAGGTTGCATATCAGATATTTACATCGAGAGTCATAACAGTAGCAAAATTAGAGTTATGAAGTAGCAATGAAATAATATTATGGCTGGGGGTCACCACAGCATGAGGAACTGTATTAGAGGGTCCCTGCATGAGGAAGGTTGAGAACCACTGCCATAGGACAAGAGGTGATGCAGCCTGCTCCAGGCCACATAGGTAGAGCTGGGAAGACAAGCCTCCATCCCCTGGTGTCCAAGCCTGTGCTGTCAGCCACTCCTGTGGCTTACATGACCCTTGGTGACAACACTGGTGGCCCCCACTGGGTGACCAGCTACACCAGCCTCCTGAGATGGAGGGCCCAGTGCTAAGGTGAGGAAGGTAAACCAGAGCTTGTCATCCATGTCCCACTTGCCCTTAGTTTTTGGTGTGTGTTAAGCCACTGGGCGTTTC
>CABHPR010123523.1:2825-28933 GCA_902168415.1 Peromyscus melanophrys
ACACACACACACACACACACACACACACACACACACACACACACACTTCCTGTCTGGGTATTTTTCATCATCTCTTTGTAAGCCCATTTTCTAACTAGATAATATGCTGCCCTTTTTGTGTCCACCAACTTGAGAATAGGCTCAAAATCTTGGACAACCAGTGGAGAAAGTCCAAGGAACCTCCAGAAAAGATTTAAGGGGGTGGGCTGCAAAGGTGGCTTGGGAAGAGTACTTGTGCCTTACAGAGGACCCAGGCTCTGATCCTAGACTCCACCTTAGGCTTCTCACGCTCACCTGTAACTCCAGTGTCGGGGGATCTGAAGCCCTCTGCTGGCCTCCACATAGGCACATACCACAAAGATGCACAGACACATAATTAAAACTTTTTCAAGGATTAATAAAGATTTTTAAAAATCGCCTTGAAAATTTTAAAGTACAAATGAGAAATGTTCTGATTTAACGTGGTTTTTGGTTACAACCCACCCAACAGATTTCATGACTCAATCCTAGGACAAGTCCAGCCTTTGGAAAAGAGTGAAACTATTATCTGTGGCATTGACCCAAGCATCCCCACTTTCTCTGTGGCTCACCATACAGACTGCAGTGCACTGACATGGATGAAGACCCCACAACAAGCAGCAGAGTCAGCTGACGGTCCTGTCCCATCCATTTTCCTCTTTCTCCTGGCCAAAATTGTAGCTCAGCTAGAGACTACATTTCCCAGATCCCTTTGCAGTGAGGTGGCATTATGGGACTGAGTCCCACCAATGAGATATGAGTAGAAATGACAGTGACTCCATACCACTTGTTTAAAAGGAAATCTCTTCCTGTGGACCTCGATTCTTTTTTAGAATAGAAACCGGAGTACCAACAGCTAGACTTTTATCAGGCAGAGGGTAATGGCCTAGAGCAAGGTCATCACACTATTGTCAATGAAACAAATCTGGCCCACCACTTGGTTTAATAAATGAAGTTTTAACAGCATCCAACCAGTACACTGCCCTACACACACACACACACACACACACACCCCACAAATCATCTAGGGCTACTCTGTGCTATGGCAGAGTTGAGAATATGACAGGTATTACGAAACTGAAAACATTTACTATTGGGCCCCGGACAACAAATGTTTGCTGCTCCTTGACCTATAGAGGGCAAGTGTAGTAGGTAGCTGTTCCAGCTTTGACCTGGAAGTACTACCCCCATTGAGGCTTCAGTAACTGTCATGCCTACAAGGCCTATAAGGCGGAGCCGAGAGAGAACCCCTGAAGACCCAGATCCGGAGGGGCCGGCTCTCTTGGTTCCTGGATCCTGGACTTGGAGCTGAGTTCTCCAGAGAACACAGCTGGACTGTGCTTCACCTTTCCCAGACCCTGTAACCTATCCCTTCACTTGTAAGTTACCCCACAAAATAAACCTCCCTTTTAACTACGTGGAGTGGCCTTAATAATTCTACCCATATCTGGTGCTGACATGAGGCAAATTCCAAAGGCCTGGGTGGCTCCCACCCTCAGCCAGCCTCCTCTGTGGCTGCTGTGGAACACTTTCCACACTTCCCTGTCTCTTCTTTCCTGTAAAATCCTCCACACACTCCTGGGGACCAACTGTTTATAACCAGGGAGCATCTCCACGGTTCCATTCCCAAAAAAGGGAGCAGCTAAGTCTGGTCCCAGTTCCCCGGCAAGCTTAGCCCCCAGACCAGCAGAAAACGCTGTGAGTGAAACATTCCCCCTCCTCGGCTCCCCCGCCTTAGCCCGAGGCTTCCTGATGGCACCCTGAGGAGGCACTGAGAAGAGCTTGGAGCAGTGCCTACCAGAGAGGGGCTTGGAGAGGGCTGGAGCTCTCCAGGCCCTAAAGCTCCAGGGAGTCACAGAAAGAACTGCCTACCACTGCTTCCTGCCTCCGCCTCCTTCAGCAAATCCTACCGGCATGCGCCACCATAACTGGCTAGCTCAGTCAGTAAAGCATGAGATTCTTAATTTCAGGGTCGTGGGTTCGAGCCCCATGTTGGGCACCAGATATGGGTAGAATTATTAAGGCCACTCCACGTAGTTAAAAGGGAGGTTTATTTTGTGGGGTAACTTACAAGTGAAGGGATAGGTTACAGGGTCTGGGAAAGGTAAAGCACAGTCCAGCTGTGTTCTCTGGAGAACTCTGCTCCATCTACCTCCAGCATCCAGGATCCAGGAACCAAGAAAGCCAGCACATCTGGATCTCGGGTCTTCAGGGGTCCTCTCTCGGCTCCGTCTTTTAGGCGTGACAGTTACTGAAGCCTCAAAGTGGGTAGTACTTCCAGGTCAAAGCTGGAACAGCTACTCACTACAGGCAAGGCCACCCAGTTAATGTGGGGGCTGGGAGGTTCCAGGGTAATCTCCTGGAGTGGAACTTTCTATCTTTTCCAGACAATTCTGTGAGAGTAAAGGAAATGTGTCTATAAAATACTACTTGAGCAGCAGTATTTTAGAATCTCTTTGTTCCAACAGTTTACCTTGTATCTAATCTAATTTCTTTCTGTGTGAGGTCCTCCCAGGCAGGAGTTTTTGCGCCCTCTCAACACTGCCAGCACGGCATTTGGTCGACAGTACAGAACCTGTGGCTCTCCAGCTCTGCCTCCACCTAAGTCATCCCCCAAATACTTATTTCTGTTTCTTAGCACTTAGCAGAGTAGATCGTGCAATAGTCTCCCAAAGCTTTGAGAGCCTAAGATCCAGGAGTAAAAGGAAGGCAAAGGCTGCAAACAAGGGCGGGGAGCTTGCTCAATGGGGAGAGCACTTGTCAGGAAGCATGGGGACCCGAGTTCAGATCCTCAGAACCCATGTGAAGCAAGACTCCGATGGTAGTGCATCTGGAACATCAACACTCCCCAGGAGAGATAGGAGTCGGGCACAGAAGCAAGCCCAGAACTGCACGGACAGGCTAGCCTGGTGTACACAGTGGAAAAACAACATAGCAACCCTGTCTCAAACAGGGTCAAGGTAAGACCAACAGCAGAGGCTGTTCTCTGACCTCATTATGCACACACACACACACACACACACACACACACACACACACACACACACGAGAGAGAGAGAGACAGAGACAGAGACAGAGACAGAGACAGAGAGACAGAGTTTTTTATTCTTCTCCCATACATTGTATTCCAGTGGCAGTTTCCCCTCCCTCTACTCCTCCCAGCTCCCCTCCCCCAGACCCACTCCTCCATTGTTTTTAAGACCACAAATCACTGCCCCACATTTTTGTGGCTTCTTCCTACCCATGCCCTATTTTCTCCTTCATTCTGTTGCTAAGAGATTTATCTTGCTTAAGAATTGCTTCTAGCTCACCATGAGGCTGCCCCAGATTCGGCTAAGTTCAGCTGCTGCATTACCTGTCTTCTGTGTTCAGATTGATTTTCTCACGCATTCACGCTGGGGTTCTTTCTAGTTGCCCACAAAGTTCTATCTTGAGGAAAATATTTGGGGTCTCAACTTGGCCATGGGTATAAACCCACAGACGTCCAAGCTACTGAAGACTCAGTCTGGTACTTCTCCCAGTTAATTGTGAATTTTCTTTGGTCCCTTCCCTCCCATTTCAGACACCCATAGGGAGAGTTAGCCAGCTCACACAGAATAAAAGCCAGTGAGGACTTTAGGCCAGTTATCAAAAGGACAAAGAGCTTCAAATTTGTTCAGACCCCTTGAATTCATGCCCGATATTCCCAGTACAGAAATATATGCATGGCTTAGGGACCCAGAGCTTCCAACTGTATAACTTCTAAGGAAAATGAATCCACTTTGTAACTTACAGCGTTCGAAACTGACTGGTATCGATCGTAGCTAATGAGGACAATATTGTAGACAGAGGCTGTACACAAAAGATAGTCAATAATGAGCCAAAATATGCAGATTTCACTTCCAAAATTCCAGTTAAACAACACGTGAGGGATGTACAGAGGGATGGAGATCACACCTGTACAGGGAGAAAATGAATTAAAAAACAATGTTGGACCAGCAAACAGCTCAGTGACGACAGACGCTTACCACCAAGCTTGACAAATCCCTCTAACTCACACGACACAAGAAGAGACCCAACTCCTGCAATGTGCTCTGACCTACACATGCACAGCACAGCATGCTGCGGCACGGACACACACGCCACTAAATAAATATATAATCAATTTTTAAATTTTTTAAAAACAGTACGCATCACTGACTACAAAAAGCTATATTCTGATGGACATGCCACAGAATGACATGTCAGAATTCACTAAAAATAGCTTAGTTATCACGTATTGAAAACCTTGGTCTTCAGTATGGTAGATGGGGAGGCCTGTGGACTTTTAGTTTTTTAGGTCCCTGGAGCATGCACAGAGCAAAGGTGTGGGAAAGACGTCTGTCAGTCTTCCCCCATTCCTGGTTCTAGATGTGAGCGTTTACTCACACACATGCTTCCAACTATCGCCATCTGGCACCATCAGGAGCCAAAGAAATAGGCCACCCAGTCTTGGATTTGAACTGTCCAACTGTGATCTAATTTTTTTTCTTTCTAAATTCATTGCCTCGGATATTTTGTTGTAGTGATGTGGTGCCAACAAAGTTATGTATAAAAATTGTCAGTTTTCGCCCCCTATGCACTCTTTAAATGTTATTTTCAGAATAGTTGCCACAAACAACATACCTGTGAGGGCTTCTTATTACTTCCCAAACAAAGTGCATAACCTAACCACATTTCTAGTTGGATCCATCAAAATTCATCTGTATGTTCTTTGTGATCCAAGCCAAACATGGTGGGCCACCCTGCCGCAGCACAGGCCGTATTTTCCCATCCCTTCCTCTTTGCCAACATTGTTCTTCCTAGAGTGTCTTCCTCTTTTACGTCTTTATGCTGGAGATCAAATCTCGGACCTTACACTAGGCACACACCGCTCTCCTCCTCACTTCCTCTTCTCTATGGAACTGCACATCAAAGCGTCCACTTCCTCCACGGCCCCTTGGAAGCCCTTGGACTCAGGTGATCCCTTTGCCGCTTACACTACCAGCAGCTCTGCCATTGTTTTTAAAGGTTTGTGTGCATGTTAGTTATTCACAATAAGGGATTTCATTAGGATATTATCATGCATGAAAATAATGGGGTTTTTTTGTTTTGGTTTTTTGTTTGTTTTTTTTGTTTGTTTGTTTTTTCAAGACAGGGTTTCTCTGTGTAGCTTTGCGCCTTTCCTGGAATTCACTTTGTAGACCAGGCTGGCCTCGAACTCACAGAGATCTGTCTGCCTCTGCCTCCCAAGTGGGATTAAAGGCGTGCGCCACTACCACTCAGCTAAATAATATATTTTTATTGTGTTATCTCCTTCGACCCTTCCTCTTCCCAGTCAGTCCCCTTTCTCTCTCTCTCTCTCTCTCTCTCTCTCTCTCTCTCTCTCTCTCTCTTGTGCATGTGTGTGTGTATGTGTGTGCACGTGTATGTGTGTGTGTGTGTGTGTGTGCGCGCGCGCGTGCGCGCGCGTGCATGTGTGCACAGGTGTACATGTGAATGCAGGTTCACCCACCTAGGCAGGTGCACATGTGGAGGCTATAAGACAATGTCAGAATAGCTTTCTCAATTGCTTCTCCACCTTATGTTTTGAGATAGGATTTCTGGTTGAACCTGGGGCTCACTGCTTAACCCAGACTGGCTGGACAACAAGCCCCTCGGCATCCTCTTGCATTTGCTCCCCAGAGTTGATGTTACAGGCAAGCATGCTATGTCCAGTGTTTACATGAATCCTGGGACCTGAAGTCAGATCCTCATGCTCTCACAGCGAGCACTGCACCCCCTGAATCATCTCTCCAGCCCTTATGTATTTTGACCCTTTTCTCTGTTACTCATTTTTGCTTGATATCATGGCCATCATTTCGTTTGTCTTTCCTGGAGATTAATACCCTGAAACAAACCAATGTTTGTGTTCCTGATGTCTACACTGGCCTCGCAATGTCTTGTGCATTCAACTTAATAACAGCTGATGTGTGAGCTGATGCGTGTTGTTGGCCGAATGTCAGGCATCAATCATCAATCACACTACCCATTTCAAGTGTCATCTCACAAAGGAAAAAGACATTAAATGAAACAAACATGATCTTGTTTTTAAAAACACACAATAAAATATCCTCTAACTGCAAGCCTATGGAAGCTTGGTGAGTTAAGAAGCGGGCAGGTTTAACAATCAGAGAGCCCAGTGTGGTGACTGGCGATGTGGCTGCAATCTTAGCATGTGGGAGCCTGAGCCAGGAGAGCTATGGTGAGTGTGAGGTTAGCCTGGAGTAAAAGGAGACCCTGTCTCAAAGAATAAACAAAAAAACAGTTAAAGAACCTAACAACTGAGAAAGAAGACACAGAGCATGGCCCAGTCAGCTGGTGGGTTCTAAAGGAGGCAATTTGAGATCAAAACTCCTAAGTGGCTACAGCCTTCCATGACGATGACCACAGTGACCGCCCAGCGCTGACGCTGCGGGCCCAGGAATGACTATGCTGGGCTGCCATTCCTTTGGTTCCAGGGGTTTTTACTGCGTTGGCACATCAGACAGGTGTCACTACTTGCTGAGGATGTGATCTTTTATGTGGCCGAAACCTGATTGATTCTGTTGTGTGTCTTTACATTTTATCGGGCTCTTGCAGACCTCCTCCTGCTCTGCATCAGTAATTTGTTCATTGTTAAGAACAATAGTAAGGGGAAGAAATGAAAGGGAGCAGAAGGAGACGAGCCCCGCGCGCGCTCTCTCCACAGGCGCGTTGCCAGGCTGTAGCGAGGACGGCAGAACTTGGTGTTTGTACCTGTGTTTGCCCACAGATGGGAGACACCTCGGGAGGAAGAGCCGGGTGGTCAGTGTCTTTGCGATCCTAGATACAGAGCCACGTGTAAGACCACTGTTCTACCATTGGCCTATACTCCCAGACCCACTTTTGCTTTCATTTTGAGACAGAGCCTGAACAAAGTTGTCAAGGCTGGCCTTGAACTCACTCTGTACTACAAGCAGACCTGGAACTTTCGAGTGCTCCTGGAGCAGCACCCCCAGTAGCTGGGATTACAGGCCTGCGTCACCAAACCTGTCAACCATTCCCATATGTAGTTCAGATAGCCTGCCAGCTTCATGTCTCAGTTATGGGGGGATGTGGTTTTATGTGGGGTTTGGTTTATTGAGACAGGGTCTCACTATCTAGCCCAGGCTGCCCTCAAATTCACTGTGTAACTTGGGCTAGCCTGGAACCTGTGATCCTCCTGCCTTAGCCTTCCTCCAGGCCTGGGGCTGAGATTACAGGCATACACTACCACCCTGTACTCCATGCTTTCGATGATCAGTAAGCTTCCCTGTGGTGACTTTGACATCATCAGGCTGGGAGGCTGAGGTCAAGAGGGTCAACTCTGACAGAAAGCAGAGCCCCAAGTTTACCTGAGATGAAACACCTCACATGGAAACATTCACATTTCAGTCCATCATTGTGGCTTTCAACACACACACTTTCCACCTCTACACTCATTTCTTCCCCAGGAGAAGTGGGTGGTCTAGACGCGACTGATTAAAGATTAAAGAGAGATCTGCGTTCCTCTCTCCTCCGCGTTCTTTCTGAATTCTGTGAAAGAGGAAGGATGTGCTAAGGTTTCTGGGAGCTGCTTTTACATAATACCTGGCTTAGGGCACACTAGTGTGCTCCTGGGAGAGGGCGTGTGTGCATGAGTGTGTGCATGCGTGTGCGTGTGTGCGCGTGTGTGCGTGTGTGTGTGTGTGTGTGTGTGTGTGTGTGTGTGTGTGTGTGTGCCTGCACCAGCGCACAGACCAGAAGACCACATGGGGAGTCACTCCTCTCAGGAGCCATCTACTTTATTGTTGAAGACAGTGTCTCTCACTGAGCCTGAAGCTCTCTGGTTTGGCTAAGTCAGGCGGGCCAGCAAACTCAGGAATCCTCCTGTCTCCACCTCCCCAGCACTGGGGTTACAAGCACATGTCACTATGCCCAGCTTCATAGGTAGCTGCCGGGGATTGAACCCAGGGACTCATGCTTGTGGAAAGACTGAGTCATCACAGCAGTCCACACCTTTGGTAAACCCCGCTGCATCCTTGTGTTCTGTGCAGTGTTTGGTGCAGATGCCTGTTCTCAGTTCCTCTCTCTGTGGGACGATGGAGACGTGCATCCGAAATACTTCTCGGGCAGGCCTGCTCCCGTGTGTTCCTGCCAAGACTGCTCAGGGACTTTGCTCCTGGATAATTTTGCTAAGCGAAAGCAAGGGCTTGTCCATGGCTAGCACAGTGAGCCTTCGCACGGGGATTAACGGGGTGAAGCAGATCAAATAAGCGATATTAAAAGTCGGTGCTAAGGGAGCTGGAGAGGAAGAGGGGTGCAGGAATGAGAACGAAGGCAAGGGAAAGCCCCACGAGCTGTGCAGTGGCCTGCCCCCTGCCCCCTGTCCCCTGTGCCCTGTGCCCTGCCCCCTGCCCCCGTCCCCTGTCCCCTGTGCCCTGTCCCCTGCCCCCTGCCCCCTGTCCCCTGTGCCCTGTGCCCTGCCCCCTGTCCCCTGCCCCCGTCCCCTGTCCCCTGTCCCCTGCCCCCTGCCCCTGTCCCCTGTACCTTGTCCCCTTCCCCTGCCCCCTGCCCCCCCCACCTGCTGTTCCTCCAGCCCACTCGCCCAGCCTCTGGCTCATATACACTGCACACCTCACATCCTCGAACTTGATTTGTCTTGGCATAGTCTTCCCTCAGAGAGCTCCTTCTGCTTGTTCAGGTGTCTTTCCCAGAGAGCCCCAGCTTTTACACTGAAATCCTCCTCTGCCTCCCCCACCCCCTCCCACTCTCATCCTGCTGTATTTTTCTGAACAGCAATTGTCACCTCTAAAATGCAACATATTTTTACTTAGCTATGTTGTGTATAAGTCTCCCCAGTCTCATGCTCGGTAGAGGCAGAAGCGCTGTGAGGGCAAGAATTTCTGCCTGTCTCTTCACTTGCTTCGAAGTGTGTAACTGTTACATGAATGAACTGAGGACAGCGGGGAAGCCCAGGTTCCCTTAAAATCGATGTCAGTCTGGAATCGCCCTTCTGTCCGAGCTAGAGAGCTGCTATGTCAGCAAGCAAGCAAAGGGTGAGAGGAACTGCCAGCCTCAATGAATGACGCATCTCCCAGCAGGGAGATGCGGGAATGGCGGGGAGAGTGTGGAGGGTGCTGTAAACTGTACGCTCACTCCTCCCTGTTCTATGTGCAGAAGCTTTAAGACTCTCAGAGCAGCTAGACCAAACCTCTAAAGGAAAAACTAAGGGTAAACGATGCCATGAGGTGGGGCCCCGATTTAGATTCAGTAGACTTGCATCCACATAAAAGGAGACAACACAGAATTTGCCTCTCTTCTCACACATAGAGCAGGGTGAAGAGAAAAGCAGCTGGGAAGGGAAACTTCACTAGGAACCAAATTTGCTAGAAACTTGACCTGAGATGTCTCAGCCTCCAGAAGTGTATGAACACAAATTCCTGTTGTTTAAGCTTCCCAGGCAGTGGTATTTTGTCACAGTAGTCTGAGTAGATGTGTACAGAAGCCAAGAGAAAAACTCCTGACCTGAACTGGTGTGTAAAGGCATGTTTTTAAAAATCTGCCCATCCTAAATAATTGTTTCAGGCTTTGTTGGCATCAACCACAGTTTGCCTCTGAAGAGACTGTCCTGACCATCCAGCATATGGCTGATGAGGACATACATGCCCGTAGATGGGAACACTGGCCTCACAGTACCAGTTTAATAGGCATGTCCATCTATATTTATAGCCAGGGTGTATTAGTTACTTTTTCATTATTGTGATCAAGTACTGAACAAGAAGGAACTCAAAAGTGGCTGGGTTAATTTTGTCTTACAGTTAAAGGGGTACAGAGGTCACAGGCAAATGGGACTATGAAGAAGCTTGGAGCATTGTGTCCGGTCAGGAGTCCACAGGAAGTGAGACTGTGATATCAAACTGAAGGCCTGCCCCCATGACATACTTCCTCCAGGAAGTCTTCTTCTCCTACAGGTTCTACAACTTTCCCAAACAGCATCAGCAGCCAAGGACAACGTGTTCAAACACATGGGCTGTGAGGGGCTGTTCACATTCAACCCACAACAAAAGTGTCTGGATGAGCTAGCACACAATGAGATGGTCCAGCAGGCACACGACCTCTCTTCTATTAGTCTTTGCTTTTCAGTAACCAATTCAGCCTAGCTACTCAGCTTCCACCAATTTAGTCTCTACAGGGTCTAGTTCTGAAACCTGCAAGAAGAGTGCACAGAGCAAGCAGGGACCACAGTCCCAAAGGCATCTGAAGATATAGCCCATCTTGTCATCACCCCACAGCTCTGCTCCCAACCATGAAGAATGGCTGGCTTAGTAACTTGGGGGTTGGAGGGCTGCAAGATGGCTGAGCAGATAAAGGCACCTGCCACCAAGCCTAGACTCACATGGTGGGTAGAAGTAACTCCTGAACACTTCCCTCAGGCCTCCATGTGCATGCTGTGGGACACCATTCACCCACTCCAATGCCCACATCCACCCCCACACTACATTAATAAATGCAAAATAAATGTAGTATTAATAATAATAACCAATGGCTGACTTAGAGCTGCAGAAAACCTCTCCTTCATGCATCCCTCCAGGCTCAGAGCCAAAGCACACACCTCAGAGGATAGCAAAGGAGAGCACACTGGCAGGAAGCTCAGATCTTACTACACAAGGCTCTCAGGGTCTGCCCCATTTCTTGTCGCACGGTGAGTGTGTGGTAAAGGCGACCTCCAGAAGAAGCTGTCCAGGTAGAGGAAATGTGACTCTCTGGTTACCTAACAGTACAGAGTGGCCAGCTATGGTAGCAAGCACTGTGTATGACATGAATACTGGTGAACTCAGTTTCAGTCTAAACGTATCTGTCAAGAAGTTAGAACAGAAGGGACTGACATTGTTGAGCAACCACGGTGTTTTGAGCGTCCTCTGAGTTTCATCCTTTGATTTGTATTTAATATAAACACAAGCTTTACATGGTTATGAAGGAAAATAATGTGGCTATACCAAGAGAAAGTCTCCTAAGAGCTCCTGTGAGATGCAGCTGAACTACTGTAGCTACCCTGTGATGGGCATTGTGGAGAGAGGAGACCACGCCTCGTCAGCCCAGCGGGCAGAGCTTTGGCTCACAGAAAGTAGTAACGATAAGGGAGTGAAAACAATTTTTTAAAAATGTTTTCAGTGGAAGAGGAATCTGATTTCTGTGGACTCCCGCAATCACATGCTGCTGTGGCCCTCTGTTGTATGCAGAGCAGCGGATTGCTGGGTGTGTACGAGTCTGTGCTACACAGCACATTGACCGTGCTGTCCATAGCTTACCCCACTTCCTAGCAATGCTGGCTTCCTGTAGACATACGATTTCTGTTACTTCCACACTGGATGCAAAGGAAACCAACTTACTCAGGAAAGAATACTTGTAAGTCTAAAGATATTAGAAAATAGCTCTGAAAACAAGCTAACCATGACATTAAAATAATTCTAGAACTATTCTGGACTCATTTAGTCTATAAAGAAAATAAACTCTTTTCAGATAAAATTTCCCCCATTAGCCATACGCACAGAACTTCCTTTAAAGGAATAAACACCCTTTCCAGATTTCTAACCCTTTAGCTTTTCTTCTTAGTACCTTCCAATCCATACAATCTCCAAAGTAACAAGAATTTAAGGTTTTAGAAATAAATGATAGTTTAAAAAGATTATTTGAAATAAAAACACATAACTTACCCACGAAGAAGTCTGAAATAGCCAAATTAAGAAAAAAATAATTACTTCGATGTCTAAGATTTTTGTCCACCACAAAGGCTAAAATCACCACAGCATTGCCCAGCATTATAGCAAAAGCAAGGAGGGACATGAAAAATGCCAAGGAAACTTTGGCAGTCAGCGGCAGGCTGCCAGAGCTGTTAGCATCCAACATCACTTCAAATGATGTCAGTACAGCAAATCCTCCTGGCCAGGCAGTTCTAACAAGCCTGCTTCCCAGGCCGGCGCCTCCACGTATATAGCGTCTCCCACTCAACCCAGCCTCTTCGCCTCTGCTGACAATGTCACACTACTTCCTGGTTATTGATAATGATCATCTGTGGTAGCCATTTCCCTCGCACTGACACTGAGGAAGTGTTTCCACAAAACAACGAAATGCTTCGTCTTAAGCAATGCACTGAAGTCATCCATTCATCCATTCCTCAGGGAGAGGGCAATGTTACACAGCATCTATCAAATGTGATTTATACATCTTATGGGCCATTGAGGGAGAGTCTTTTGATTTTTTTTAAATAGAGGTCCAGCTAATAATTCTCTTCTGGCCATAAAAAGGTACCAAGGGTTAAATTTCATTGTCTCTCTCTTAAACAACCCACAAGGAGGTGGGGCAAAGGGCAGCCCTCCCTGACAGGCATTAAGGGGGATAAGGGGGTGGGGGCAAAGGTCAGCCCTTCCTGACAGACAGGCATTAAGGGGATGCTTGCAGAAGTCTTCAGAGCTCATCAGGGAAGGGAAATAAAGTCAAAATCTAACAAATCTTCTGGGTCACAGGGATGGAGCTGAGAGCTGAGAGCTGAAAGGTCCAGTTGAGGATATGGACTTCAGAGAAGCCCAGAAAAACTCCAAGGAACTGCAAAGGATCCTCCATCCTAAGTATTCACCTGAGTACTGACCAGGAGAGTTTAGAGGGAACTTTTATAGGAAGCAGAAAGAACTACTAGACGATGAGAGAGGATGGTACCCAGTATTTACATAAGGCTGGTTATTGTGTCTGCTCCCAGGCCAGATGGAAATGTTCATTATCACGGAGGCACTGTGTAGTACACTCATAAGAGCCTAATTAGCCCCGCACAGAGTATTTCTTGGGTTCTGACCATCAGCTCCTAAGATCAAAACTTATGAGAATCAAATTGTTTTCAGATAAGTTCAGTGCAACTCTGAACACAGTCAAGAATATATGGGAGTGGCTCGTGCATGTTATCCCAATCACTAGGGAGACTGAGGCAGGGGGATTGACGTGAGGAGCCCACAAGGCCAAATTAGGCTCCTCTCTGAGTTCCAGGCTAACCTGCACTACAAGGTGAGAAGGTATCTCAAACAAAATAGAAGACGTGAGTATTTATAGACCATAAAATAATTCCAAAGCAAAGAGGTAATCACAACTCATACCGGCATTTCAGGAGACAAACTAAGAAACCTGTAATCAAGGAAGAAATCAGTCCCCAAACCCCCGAACATTACAGTTATTAGACCAAAGAGACAAGGACACCATAGTTCTTGTTATGTCTGTGTTCTATTCTTGGAGAAACTATGTAAGACTACAAAGATGAATTTAAAGGCTCACAGAAGAGAAAGCTAGAATGCCTTAACTGGAAGATCAGATACTGATCTTAACGGAGTATCAGATATCACAGGGGAAATTATTAATGAAATGCAGAGATAAAAGATTTTTTATTGAAAATTAGGAGAGCAGCACTAGACTGCAGGATAGCTTGGGTCTCAGAGGAGTCCTTGAGGAAAGAGAGGGAGAAGAGGAAACATGCTTGAAAAATTCATGGCCAAAACTTCCAAGAGTTGTTTGTTGAAAGCTATAAATCAGGAAGGTCAGTAACCCCTGACCCAAGAAACAGAAAGAAGACTACACAAGGCTGGGAGACAGAGCAGTCAATGCAGGGCTGCCTTGCAAGTGTGAGGACTTGAGTTTGGCCCCTTAGAACCCATGTTTTAAAAATTGAGACAAGGTGGAACTGAGACAGGCAGACCATTGGGCTCACCAGCCAGCCAGGTAGCCTTGGGGAGCTCCAGGCCAGTAGAGACACTGTTTCCACACCAGGGTTAGTGCCTCCTGGGGAATGACATCTGAGGTCAACCTGTGCTTTCTACACACCCATAACAACCTCATACCTATGAGCACACATACACATATGAACATGCACTTACACATACTTACAAGAATAAACTACATAAGGCCCATCATATAAAAATGGGAAACAAAATAAACAACACAAACCCAACAGTGCTAACACTAAGTGTGGTAGTAGCCACCCTGAGTCCCAGAACTTAGGAGGGAAAGGCAGGAAGGTCAATGGGGAACTTAAGGTGATCTGCTACACAGAAAGTTTGAGATCAGCCAGAGTTACATGAGAAGTTGTCTCAAAACAAAACAGAAAATATGTTAAAAAAAAAAAAGAAAATCTAAATAGTAGGTGGTGGTAGGACATAAAACATAAAAATATAAAGACGTGAATGCCTCCAGGTTTCTTGTTGGAAACAACATATCAGGAATCCATGAGTAGCTGCAACATCTTTCAAGGGCTAAAGAAGAAAAGAAACAGCCAAATAGTCTGCATTTAGTAAAATAAAACCTTAATGTATTGTATGAAAAAATTTCACTTAAAAAATACCTTTCATAATCAAGCCAAAATAGGACTGGAGATGGCTAAGGCCTTGCCTTGTAAGCAAGAGGACCAGAGTTCGGACCCCCAGAAGCTTCCTCCTTCAAATCTTTGCTCAAGTATTTTCTCACAGCAATGATACGTGATTAAGAGAAATAAGACATGATGTGTATTATTTCCAACCTAGTGGCAAAAACTTCAAACCAACTGATGGGCTAGATCATCTGCTCCATGCACCTTGCCAAGCGTCTGATTATGAAAAGATTTGATTGTATCATAGAAGGCATCATCCCTTTCTCTGTATTTGTCCAAGATGGCACCTGCCATTGGGAATGAGCCTAAAGGAAGGGTCTACACTCTCTCAGGAAGGGTCTACACTCTCTCACCTTGCTACTGGCACACAGTGACTTAACCAAAGGGATCTATAGAAAGAATGACTTGGGTGCCAATGGCAACTGGAGATAGATTCATGGAACTGAAACAGCCAGTGAGATGGGGACAGTTCCTGAGTGGGTGTGACAAAGGGGAAGTCTAGTGTGAGGATGCCTTAAGAGAAGCCACCGCAAAAGAGTGACATTCTCTCTCAATTTAGACCCCAGTTGCCTCTTGAAATACAAGATGGTGTTTTCCAAAACCTCTTCCTTTGGAGAAGCAAGAAGGAAGTGTTACAGCAGCCAACTCAACACATACAGCCATGCTGCCAAGTGTGGGCTAGAGTCTCAAGACAGACTAGCGGGCGGGTGAGCGGGTGAGCGGGTGAGCAGGTGGAAGCTCTGGCTGAAGCTCCAGGGAACAGCACTCAGGCAACTTTGGTTTTGGGTCACACTTCCTGAAGCTGTTATTCAAGACCTGAGTTGGAATCAAGACCTGGAAACCCAAATCCACTGGAGCTGAAAACCCTGATGTAGAGTAGGCTGAATGAATATTAGATGCCGTGACCATGGGGGAAGATTAGCAGAGGGATTGGGATAACACAATGGAAGTCCATCCTCTGCAGGCCCGTCTGTCCAAACCTGGCATGTAAAAATAGCTCTTCACTCTGTTCCTGTGGGCAGAAAGCTGCACAGAGATGGAGAGATGACTGGGACATTTAGATAATGAAATAAGAAAAACAGCTTTGTGGAGCCACATTCCCGATAGTGAAAAGTCAGAAATCCTGTGTGAGTGGCTGCGGGAAACACTGTGGCACACTCTCGTCAGTGCGCACACTAACCACTGTCCATTCAGCTGTGAGTGACACTTGTGACTGAGGAAACAAATACAATTGCATTCTAGTTTATTTCTTAGTCACAAGAAAAGGAAGGAAAGAGGAGAGAGAGAGGGAAGAAAGGAGGGAGGGAGGGAGGGAGGGAGGGAGGGAGGGAGGGAGGGGGGGGGGGGGGGGGGGGGGGGGGGGAGGGAGGGAGGGAGGAATTAGTACCCTCCCAAGCATGCCTTCTGAGCACTGATGGGTCAAACCACATCTTGGATGGGAATCTTGCTTGTATTAACCGGAGAGAGCCTGGAGCGACTCAGTGGAACCACACGCTGACTTAACCTAACAAGACAGGTACAAGCAGCGCCTAGAGAGAGCAGCTCAACTTACCCCACCCACACGGCATATACCCGTTTCTCGGTGGAATGATAGGCATCATGAAATGCATTTGCTCATTTTACATCATTCCATTTTAACTTTTCCACACATACTCATTCTTTTCCCCAGCCTCTCCTTCTCTTCTATGGACCAATAAAACTTACTCTCTCTCCTCTCACAATCCGTTTTGTATGTTTTGTATCATGTCATAAAAGGCAAGTATGTGTACATCTGCCATCCAGTCAAACCCTGTCCTTTGAGCAAGAAAGATTCTTCAATCACATAAAAGAACAAAATAGAAAGAGAAATTAGTGCTTAACATCAACAAGTGGGCTGGTCCAACAAATTTTAATGTTCTGCTTGAGATAAGAGAGCCTTGGGGGAATCCAGAGCTGGGCTGCGAACTCACTTTCAAAAGGAAAATGTTATTTGTAGGAGAAAAAAATACTCAAAGACTTCCAGTCCAAACAGGAACACTCCATGGCATCTTCCTCCAGGAGGGAAATAAGGATGGCTATGGAAAAGAGGATGGCAGTGTCCTGGCTGGCTTCCCATTGTTGAGATAAAGCAGGGACCCAAACCACTGTGGGCTAGGACAGAGTTCCAGCTCACAGGACACATCACCAAGAGAAGCCAGCAACCTGGCTGCAGAAACTGAAGCAGGGATGACCTGGAGAGCACTGCTTACTGACTTGCTCCCTGTGCCTAGGTAAGTTTGCTTTCTTATGTAACCCAGGTCCACCTGCCCAGGTGCAACACTGTCCACACGGGCCTGAGCCCTCCCACATCAATCATTGATTGAGAATATGTCCCACAGCTAGGCTGAGGGAGGCAATTTCTTAAGTGAGATTATTTCCTCCAAAGTGACTCTTGTCTGTGTCAAGCACTGAGAAAATGGGCCTTGCAATCAAAGTAGACATCAAGACAGCATGCCCAAAGGAAGAGATGGGATGGATTGTTTGTCACCCCAGCTGGGTTGAGGTCTAAGTGATTCGTGTGATGGCTATGGATTCTTACAGCAGAAGCACGGGTATGTAATTACAGTGATGTAAAGTTACCCAGCCTATGGAATCTGTAAATGAAGAAGACACTATTGAGGTTTTTCAGCAACCTTACCACCAAAGCTGCTAACCACCCTTTTCCTGTTGTGTGTAACTTGTGGATCTTGAGCAGGGGAGGTGGGGGTGGGGCACACATCACACATGCCACAGTAGGCATGGGGAAGGTCAAAAGACAAGTTTTGGAAGTTGGTTCTCTCCTTCCACCTTGTTGAGGGTCTCTCTTGTTTCTGCTTGATACTCCAGGCTAGCTTGACTTCAAGATTATGGGTGAATGGGGAAATACAAACTAAAACTACTCTGAGATTTTATCTAAATCCAATTAGAATGGCCAAGATCAATAAAGCAAATGGCAGCTCACACTGGCTAGGATGTAGGGAAAGGGAGGACATTTATTCATTGCTGATGGGAATGAAAACATATACAGCCCATACAAAAATCAGTGTGAAGTTTCCTGAAAAAGCTAAAAATTAATCTACTACAAGATCCAGCTATACCACTCTTGGTCATATACCCAAAGGACTCTAAATTCTTCTACAGAGAGATTTACTCACCCATGGTCATTGTTACTCTATTCATAATAGCTGAGAAATGGAAAAAGCCTAGATGTTTATCAACTGATGAACAGATAATGAAAATGTACGACACTTACACAATAAAATATTATTCAACTGTTAAGAAAAGGGGAATTTGCAGGTAAATGAATGGAGCTAGAAACAATCATCCCAAGTGAGTAATGCAGACCCACAAAGAAAAATATTGTGTATTTTCTCTTATATGTAAATCTTAGCTTTGTGTGCCACAATCAAAATAACCATAGATGTTAAATGCCTAGGAAGGGATCGGGGTGAGGGAAGGCCCTCTCAAGGAAGTGAAATCGAATACAGTGTTATGGAGAGATAAAGGGAACTAGATTAGGAGGATTAAAGAAGGAGGAGGATGGAAGGTCGAGGTGAAGCAGGAAATACAGAGGGAACAACACAAAAGACCTTCTGAAAAGTCATATGGGAACCTACTACTGTAGAAGCTTCCAAGACACATACATATATGAAAGATCAAAATGGAGTCGCCATACAATAGGAGAACAATATCCAAACTGGACATCTTACACCACCATTTAAATCTCCAGTGCCAGGAATGGGTTACATTTTATTGAGCCTTGGCCGAAGGGAATCTCCAAACACCACAGGCTATTGCCAAGGCTATTGGTTGCTCTCCACAACCTGATGGTAAGGCCCTATTGCTGGAGACAACAAACACTTCATCAAACCCTACTGACCAGCACTCACGATACTGGAAGGCACTCTGCATGCTGCCAGAGGAGAAAAGAACATCAGCATCTCCCAGCTACAAACCCTGAGGCCTACAACAGTGACCTGCATTCAAGATATACTGGGGTAGTAGTGGCACAATGTTATGGGAGTAGCCAACCACTTTTGGGTTGTTGTTGAGGACCACTCCATGAGATGGAGCCCATACATGACACTGCTGAAGCAACCCAAAACTTCTGACTAGGTAGCTGGGCCTAGGGGAAAACCTATCACCATTATTTAGATAAAGAAACACAGCAATAAAATAACTCCTGGTGACATATTGCTATACCCATCAATCAACGCTTCCCTCAACCCATATCAGAGAAGCTTCTTCTTGCAGTAGATGGGAACTAACACAGATACCCACAAGTGGACAATGTGAAGAGAGGGAGAGAGTTTGAAACACTCAGTCCTAAATGTGGTATTTCATCAAAGTCCTCCTTTCCAGATTCAGGGATTTATGTGGAAGAAGAGGCAAAAAGACTGTAAGAGCCAGAGGTGATGGATCACTCAAAGGAACAGTGTCTCTCAGACAGGACAGGACTGACGCACATGTGAACTCACACAGACAGTGACAGCGTTTACAAGACCTGCACACATTCAAACTAGACAAAAATCCTAGCACGTAGAAGGTGACGTGGACACCAAGCCCCACCCTTAACCAAGAAAGTATTTGTAATGGCCTGCTGGAAAGGGAAAATCAGTTTTCTACAGTGGAGTGTATGGACCTCCCTCCAGGACAGACCCCACGCCCAGGAGTAGTTGGTCAATGCAAAAGGACTCCATAGGTCATTGATTTGTGTGTGTGTGTGTGTGTGTGTGTGTGTGTGTGTGTGTGTGTGTGCATATGTGCTTTTTGTTTTGTTTTGGGGTATTTTTTGTCTTACTGATTTTCCTTCTTAGTTTGTCTGCTTTGGTTTTCATTTTTTGCTTTTTGCTGTTTTTCCTTTTAGGGATTTTTTTTCTTTGTTGTTTTTAAGAGAGAGGAAGAGCAAGAACAGGAAATTGGGTGGGTAGGGAGGTGGGGAGGATTTGATTGATTTGGGGGAGAGGAAAGAATATAATCAAAATATATTTAGGGGAAATTTTTTTTGGTTTGTTTGAGGTAGGGTTTTTCTGTGTAGCCCTGGCTGTCCTGTAACTCACTCTGTAGACCAGGCTGCCTCAAACTCAGAGATCTGTCTCCCAAGTGCTGGGATTAAAGGCATGTACCACCACCTCCTGGCTTTATGAGAAAACTCCAATAAAGTTTTTTCTTTTAAGATTCTGGGTTCTGTCTCTGCCTCCCATCTTCTCGTTGGAGTGGTTGGAAGACAGATATGAATGATTCTGGCTTTTCACATGGTGGGCGTGGAACCCAGGTAATCAGGCTGGCACAGCCAGTGCTTTGCCTGCTGAGGCATACCCAGGCCCTTTGGATCCATTTTAAACAGTACTGAAGTCTTCCAATATGGAATGAACAAATAGGCTTTGTGAGACATGTCTCATGAGAAAACACTAATGCACTGTTTTCCACAAATTCTCTGTTAATTTGACTATAAGAGACATTAGATCTTGAAACAACCAAGATGAGGCTACTCTCTCTTGTGGAGCCTGTGCCTTCATGAGAAAAAGATTTTAGGGGCTGGAGAGTCAGCTCAACTGTTAAGAACATTTGTTGCTCTTGGAGTGGTACTGAGTTCAGTTACAGTACCTGTAGCTGGAGAATTTCTCTCCAGCTCCCGCCAAGCCCTGCCAGTCCCGGAGCCCACTTATAAAATAAACACACTGATTCTTATATTATTTAAACTGCTCGGCCATTAGCTCAGGCCTACCATTGACTAGCTCTTACTCTTATACTAAGCCCATTTCTGTTAATCTATATGTTGCTACATGTTCCGTGGCTTTACCTGTTGCCTCTACATGATGTTCCCTGAAGGGCAGCTGGTGTCTCCTCTCCTCTGCCTTCCTCTACTTTTCCTCTCTCCTCTCTGCTAGTCCCGCCTATACTTCCTGTCTGGCTACTGGCCAATCAGTGTTTTATTTATACAGAGCGATATCCACAGCACTTCCCCTTTTCTTCTTTTTCAAAAAGGAAGGTTTTAACTTTAACAGTAAAATTACATATAACAAAACAATTATCAAGCAAGAATTACAGTTACAATATTAAAGAAGATATCCTATCTTTTATTTGTGAGTATAAGGTTTTATATCTAACCCATCTTTTATCATAACTGAGGAAATTATAACTATCTAGTCTTCAATCACATCAAAGACCTCAGAAGGATATAATACTACCTGAGAAATGGGAGAAGGATGCGAGCAACTTTTGGGAGTCTTGCAGGGTAGACAGAGACAGCTGGCAACCTGGACAGTCATCCAAAGTTCTCTTGTAAAGTTGGGGCATCTGTCTTCAGCCCACAGGGCTAGAGTCTCTCAGTCATTTTTCTCAGTGTCCTGTAGAATGTCTGGCAGTTTCCTCTGCGAAGCAGGAACCTGAAGGACCATTTTGCCAAGCAAAGTTTAGTGGTTACCTTCTTATGGGTCCTGCATGTCCAGTCAATCAAGCAGTCCAGGCAAGAACAGTTTCTTGCCCAAATGGCTATTTTTGCCAAGAAGAAGATAAACTCCATATAGAGTGTCTTCGATGCCCATCCTCCTCTCTGAAGTAAATCCGGTACTGCCAGGAGCAGACATGTCTCACTGTCCAGAAAGTCTAAATTTTTAAAACATTTTAAATGCCATATTCTGTAGGTCATTGAAGTATTTGAAGATTACTTATCTATCTGAAATATATCTATGTATACCTAAAAGACTTAACTAACATGGCTACAAGTATGATTATCATAGATGACTAATTATTAATCTATTTCTTAATTATCCATTACAATTTTAAATGAGCTGTACAAACATAATACCTTAAACAAGAGTAGAAATATACACATAGTATAACAAAATTAACTTTAAATTTGCATTAATGAACTAAAATCTATACCAACGTAAAACATTTCAAACAAGTTGTTGCTCTTTAAAATAGGTTCAGCAATTTACCCTTTTATCCTACCATATCTATATCATGTCCCCTTTTCTTCTTTAGAAAGAGATTGTATTTACAATCAACCTGTTTTAAATAAAAACATTGGTTTTTCTCTGTCCCACACCAGAGGGCTCTTCTGATATGGGACAAAAGAATCTCTTTACCTTTTTTTTAGCAATATGTCTGGGTTTAGAGACAGAGTGAGCCAATTCCACCTCCAAAGCCAGCTTGGTATATTTGGGAATTTGGGCGTAGCTTCTCTTACTACTTCCTGCTGGAGGGGGGGGGGCACTGTATCTTATGAGGACACTAAGAAAATTTTAGGATTATGGAGTAGTCCATGAGGGTGTATCGTCTGAGCCAGTTGCCTTGAAACCGTTCTGGATGTTGGATCATCTGGGACATGGTGTCATCGGAGACCTTTCAGGGGGTCTTGGCTGGTCAAACCTGATGTATCTTAATCTGGAACAAATCCATAGCCTCTGGCTTTCTGTGGAAACAAAAGCAGAGCTTCCTTTCCAAAGCAACATATCCTTACATCCAAATTTTGAAGTCAAGGTACCTTTAAAATATACATTTTGGTATAACTCAATAGCTTTTACAAATGTTTTTCTTCAGTTACGAATATCAAGAGAACATAATCCAGATTCTCTGTGTGATAGCCATCTTTATGTGGCTTATTTTCTATATTACATTTACTGCCTCTTTAAAGTCTTTATTTTTAAAAACTATCTATTTGTTTATATAACTGCATATATTCCTTTTTCTCTCTCTTTCAAGCCTATGTACATTTTTACACACATTGTAAACTATTCCATCTGAATCAGTCTTATTGTGAACCTGTTACTTTAAACTGCAGCATTCTAAGACTGAAACGGGGCTGTGGCTGCTGGCTCCGCCCACTTCAGCTTCCCAACATGGCGGTGGTACGTTTTCCACCAGCTCTGGGAGCCATCAACTCTCAGAAATAGTGGGTCTATGCTTCTATCAAAGCAGCATGTAGCCCAGAAACCTCTTTTTTTGTTTTGTACTAGCAAAGGCTAAATCCACCAGGCAGCGTAATGTGCTACTTGCAGAGGCCTCATTCCTGCCATACTGCAGGTCAAACACGCAAGCTGCCAATAACTTGAGAGAGACAACTAGGAACTGTTTTTAGCTCCGTTTTAGAATCTTTTTTCTCAGGTTTTAGGTGGAAACTCTTGCCAAATTGGGCGCCATTTGTAGCTGGAGAATTTCTCTCCAGCTTCTACCAATCCCCGCCAGTCCCAGAGCCCACTTATAAAATAAACACACCAACTCTTATATTATTTAAACTGCTCGGCCATTAGCTCAGGCCTACCATTGACTAGCCCTTACACTTAACTCAGCCCATTTCTGTTAATCTATATGTTGCCATGTGTTCCATGGCTTTACTTGTTGTCTCTACATGATGCTCCCTGAACGGCAGCTGGTGTCTCTTTTCCTCTGCCTTCCTTTCCTTTTCCTCTCTCCTCTCTGCTAGTCCTGCCTATACTTCCTGCCTGGCTACTCGCCAATCAGTGTTTTATTTATACAGAGCGATATCCACAGCAAGTACCTATCAGGTGGATCACAAACACAGTAACTCCAACTCCAGGAGATCTAATGCCCACTTCTGGCCTCCATGGGCACCCATATGCATGTATACATATGTATATACATATATATGTCTATATATGTAAACTTTTTTTGTTTTTTTGAGACAGGGTTTCTTGGTGTAGCTTTGGAGCCTTTACTGGAACTCACTCTGTAGCCCAGGCTGGCCTCGAACTCACAGAGATCTACCTGGCTCTGCCTCCCGAGTGCTGGAATGAAAGGTGTGCGCCACCACAACCTGGTTGAGTTTTATTGTTTTTAAATAATAAATAAAATCGGTTTTTAAAGAAGAGTTTACTCGGATGGACAAAAGGATGATATGTAACTTCATCTGATTTTCTTCTTAGATTTATTTTTATTTTATGTGTGTGAATGCTCTCACCTGCATGTGTGTTTGTGCACACTGTGTCCCTGGTGCCTGTGGAGGCCAGAGGAGGCATCAGATCCCCAGGAACTAGAGTAACAGATGATTGTGAGCCACCTTTGGGTGCTGGGAACCACACTCAGATCCACAGCAAGAGCAGCCAGTGCTTTTAACCACCAAGCCGTCCCTTCAGCCCTACATCTGATTTTTATTTCCTATGCACTAAAGTACTACATGACACTACCCATGTACTACAGAAATCATAAATGAGTGCAATACTGTAGAAACTGATAAAGCATACCATACTTATGGGGTCGTTTGGTCAAATAGATTCCTAGAGTGATGTAAAGTTCCTGCACCACAATCCCCCCATGGAAGAGACATATCTTCAAGAAGACTTGGTGCAGAAAATGAGTGTGCTCAATCACTCAAGGGTACAGGGAACTACAAGCCGCACAGACAAAAGAACACAAAGCTAACCCCAAGTCTACAACTGCTTTGTGCTAGTCTGTGCTAGTATCATTGGAGACATGCCAACTTGTTTCAGTTACTATGAGATTAGGTACATGTTGGATTTCTCCACGGGTATGTGGGGCTGTAAGGCAGGCAACGGCTGTCATGGTCACTCAGATTTGGCTCATGAATGAACTAGCTCTTATCCCCTGTGAAGCAAAAGCTGTGTTGTGCGTCAATGGAACATAGATTAAAATTGGTGAAGGCAGCAGACACCTACAGCAGAGACCAGGCACAAGATTTCAATTTTCACCTCTGGTGAGGGCATGCCCAGGCCTTTAATTCTCCCAGCAATGCCAACGTGGGGGTCACCCACTCAGCTAGACTAACTGGCCAGCAACCTCCAGGACCCTATTGTCTCCACCTGTGTTCTGTCTGTTTAATGCAGGTAAATCGAGCTCAGTTTCTTATACTCAGGTGGAAAATACTGTACTGAGCTGTCTCCAAAGCCCAGTGTCCTAGGTGCTGACTGAGCATCAGCCTAGAGTGTCCACATGGCTGAGAAGAGTTCATCAGTCTTCAGCCTCTACAGAGCTCAAATTATCATCCGAGCAGAGCACCCAGGACCCCACTATAAATCCCATTGCCAACAGAGGTTAAAGGGAACTTTTACCAGGCAAACTATTCCAAGAGTTTAAAGGGTATCTCCTAGGTTCTGGCCAAGGGCTCAGATTTCCTTTGGAACAGGCGGAGTCTGGGCAACCTGGGCCTGGTGTCATCATTTGATGCTTGTTTACCTTTCTCCATCTCCAAAGCTCCACGAGTGTGGAGATGGGCACAGTAAACAGCAGCTGCATGTCTGGACTGGAGTGTGCTGGGCCCTGCCACATGAAGGACCGTGCTTCCCACGCTGTCCAGTGGCTCCTTCCCGGCTCCCTTCCCTACCCAGTGGTTTGAAAACTCTGTGCTAGGTTGAGGGCCACAAGACAGAGGCAGCAGGATCAGTGCTGACTGCTTTATGAAAAGCTAGTGTTGTTAAACAACAAAGAAGGTCCAGTAGCTGTAGTTTTGTAAGCTAAGACTTCAATTCCGGAGCTGAAATGATTTGGAAAACCAAGGCGGCTCAGAGGAAAGGAGATACAAGTTCAAACTGAAAAAAAGAATAGAAGAGAGTATGCAAGACAGCTCGGCAGATACAGGTGCTTGCCGCCAAGGCTGGCAGCCCGCATTTGACCCCCTTCTATTAAAGAACGTAGATGAGCATGCACTGTCCACAGAGCAAACACCTAATCAGTGCCTGGGTGGAGCTCACAGTGACCCTGTAGATCTTATCTATGGCGACTTCAGGCTTGTGAACCTTATCTTACAGGACAGACAAAGTCATGGTGTTTATCAGACTCCCTTTCCTTCCCCCTTCACACTAAAGTCTTCTTTAGAGGCCGGAATTAAGAAATTATATGAACCAACTGCTACCACTGTCTCTTAAATAGTAAGGCATTGAAAGCTGACTGAGCATGAGCACTGGCTGGTTTTTGAGTGGGACTTCATGGCTGTGAACGCATCCTAGTGCCTCCTGTCAAGAATGAATATTGAAAGATGAAAAGAGGAGGCTGAGCAGATCAGCACATGGATTCCATCCATATCACTTCATGGCTAAAAATAAAATAAGATCATAGGCTGCAGATCATTAGCTCAGTGGTAAAGGAAAATGCTTTCTTACCTAGCACACGGGAGGCCTGGGTTTGGGTCTTAGGACAGTTGTGGGGGAATCATTAGTAACAATTTGCATGCTCAGAGTGGAAAAATTATAACATCAATCCAACTTTAAGTCATATGTGTATGGTTATCACACACACACACACACACACACACACACACACACACACACACACACGTACACGTGTCTCGTACATGATTTATTGTTGTTAGAAGAGACAGGGTCTCACCATGTAGCTCTGACTGGTCTGAACTCACTACATAGACTAGGTTGGTATCAAACTCAGAGATCCACCTGCCTCTGCCTCCCAAGTACTGGGATTAAAGGCGTGTGCCACCATGCCTGGCTCATCCACCTCTGAAACATTGTTCATGTCCTTTTGAGACAGGGACTCTTATTGGTTTATGACTTACCAAGTGCACACAACCATGCTCAATATTTTAAAACTCTTTTAAAAATTATACTATAATTGCATCATTTTCCCCTTCTTTTCCTCCCTCTGATCCCTCCCATGTACCATACCCTTCTCCCTCTCAAAAGCACGGTCTCGTGTGTGTGTGTGTGTGTGTGTGTGTGTGTGTGTGTGTGTGTGTGTG